>JAODAL010068131.1:0-16952 GCA_025379985.1 Phyllomedusa bahiana
TTTCGGTTTTCCCCCGCGGGCCCCCCCCCCCCCCTCCCACCGCCGGAAAATTTACAGCGTAGATTCTGCTTTAAAATTCTCTAGCTAACTACATAAAATGTTCAAATCCCAAATTCTAACTAAATTAAAAAGGGAAATCACAGCTAATAGTAGAGGTTTCTCTGTGCAAAATAGACTAATTTCGCTAAATGTTTGGCCACAGGCAAAAACGAAAGTCCTATCCCTATGAGACGCTGAGAGACACTGAGGCTGAAACAGGAAACGCTGTTTTTATGTAAAACGAGGTCATGTGATTTTCCAGCCAATCGCAACCATACACATCCCAGTCATGACGTCGCACACACATCTCACCCTGCTCTATTCTGTAATCTGATTTGCTGGCCGCCAAAATTACAGGAAGCGCCGAAAAAGGCGCGATTTTAATAAATGATGCACAGATTTTTACCTTAATTATCGCATGATCTGGAAATTTCGATCACCATAAAAACCTTGCCGATTTCAACTTTGTCGATAAAAATCGCTCAACACTATTCCTGACTCATGTTTCTGACCTTCCCTCTGTGAGCTCTGAGGATTGCTTGAAAGTTCTCTTCCAGGCCTACTGAAAAAGGTAAGTGTTATCATTTGAACCTGATAGGTGTGAAGAAATCCCCCTGTGCAGAAAAAGATGAACCCATTATCCTTTAATGTTTTGCTGTTGCCATTGCTGAAGAAATCCCCCAGTGCAGAAAAAGATGAACCCATTCTCCTAGAAAATTTGCTCTTTTCATCGCTGAAGAAATCCCCCAGTGCAGAAAAAGATTAACCCATTATCTTCTAGTATTTTGCTCTTGTCATTGCTGAAGAAATCCGCCAGTGCATAAAAAGATGAAACCCTTATCCTTTAATGTTTTGCTCTTGTCATTGCTGAAGAAAATCCCCCAGTGCAGAAAAAGGTGAACCCATTATCCTTTAGTATTTTGCTTTTGTCATTGCTGAAGAAATCTCCCAGTGCAGAAAAAGATGAATCCATTATCCTTTCATATTTTGCAATTGTCATTGTTGAAGAAATCCCCCAGTGCAGAAAAAAGATGAACCCATTATCCTTTAACGTTTTGCTCTTGCCATTGCTGAAGAAATCCCCCAGTGCAGAAAAAGATGATCCCATTATCCTTTAGTATTTTGCTCTTCTCATTGCTGAAGAAATCCCCCAGTGCAGAAAAAGATGAACCCATTATCCTTTAATGTTTTGCTCTTGTCATTGCTGAAGAAATCCCTCAGTGCAGAAAATGATGACGCCATTATCCTGTAATGTTTTGCTCTTGTCATTGCTGTGTTGGTCTAGTCTTATTTCTATCTAGTCTTCTCAAACAAAGCACTTGATATCCAGCAGGGTGTAAAACCGGATACTTTATTCAATCACATTCTTAGAACCGAGGTTAAAAATGTGCCAATGCTATGCTTTCACGTTCCTGACTCATTGCTGTGAACAAGGACTCAGAGGAGTCTTAAACGCGTAAGCATAGCATTGGCACATTTTTACTCTCTGTTCTAAGAATGTAATTGAATAAAGTACCCGGTTTTATACTCTGCTGGAAAAAATTTGCTAATGCCGATAAAGCCGACGGCAATCCGTGCATGGACCGGATGTTATCAGGATCCTATAGAACTTTGACTGCATATGGGTGAGCTTTGCAATCCTTTTTTCTTTTATATTATCTCCAACTAGATAATAGCGATCATTCTGTCATTACCTACTATCTGGAGACTGCATGCAGATAAGCATTTCTTGCAACACTGACAGTAAATTAAGATTAGTCTGCGCTGCCATTCGGGAGTTTTATTTCTTTATTATCACAGATAGAGAAGGGCAAGGTGTTATATGTAATTAAAAATTAAATTGCAGAGGTCTGTAGAAATGTAAAAAAAAATACTGCTCAAAAAAAAAAAAAATGCTTTCCAGGAATATTGATCTTAACATAAATACTTCTTTCAGAGGGAGGTGTCCATTTAAATATACAACTAGTCATTAATCTCTACACACACTGATACTGTCCAATCGGTGGTGACTAATTTAGACTGGGAGTCCAAGCTTAAAATGATATTTGTTTTGATCTAGATTTGACCTGGATTTTGACATGTTTTTGATTCAGATTTTTCGTGTGGATTTTGATGATATGATAACCTGACGTATTCCCTGGCACACAGTACGCACCCGTAAAACAAAGTGACATGTCATGGAAAGTCAAACTGAATGGGAGCTGGGCCGGATCGCTGTTGAAAGTACGCACTGGACAGCGCATACTTTCAACAGCAGGCGTATAGCGGCACCCACATCATGGTATACGCCATGTGAACTCACCCAAAGGAGCCCCTCAGTATTCACCAGAACCCGCCGCAAGCCAGGATGGACTTGGCTGCAGAGACTCCCAGGTTGCTACCCCGCCGCTCACGGTGACAGCCGAGGTGCCAACAAGGTACAAAAGGAGCAGGCAGAGGTGTGGTTGAATCACAGGCAAGGAGGTCAGGGTAGGTGGCAGGCAGAGAGCAGTCAGAAGTTCGTAAGCACGTAATCAGGGAACATGAAACATGACGCCATTGAACACGTCAAATAGCTGTTGTACTTGTTGCAACTTTCTATGCTGATAATTTTTGAACCACATGAGATAAACTGCAAATCTGCTTGTGACAATCGATTTCGGAGACAATTCTGGTCTTCTTTAAAATGCTACGTGACCACCTTCCTTTGATCCAAAATGGTGGTTTTTAAGATGACGGCCATGTTCCAAACATAGCCTAAAAGATAGGTCCCCTCATCCATTACTTGCTGGGGGATTCAGATAGGTAATTTTCCCTTTTGTTTCTGAAATAAAGGGTGTCCTGAGACTAGGGCCGGGACAATGGGTAGGCAAAGGTAGGTGACCGCCAAGGGCGCCACTGTATCCCAGCCAGAAAAGGGGGCGCAAGGAGGCATGGAGTGGGCTGAATTTTCCATTTGGGGAGTGCTTTGTGCCTTATTTGCCTAGAGCAACAGAATACCTTGTCCCAGCCCAGCCTGGGACTTTTGACTCACCCTGTATAAAAGCCGGTTTACACAGAACAATGAATGTGATAGTTTGGAAGTGAACAAGCAATGATGGAAGTGTGTAATGGACATTTTCTATAAGAAGGATCATAGGGAAGGTCTGGGGGTGCTGGGAATAATGCATATTTGTCATTCAGGCAGCAAACAAGTCATAAGACTAATTTAGGATCCATAATAATATTTTTTTTACTATGAGGTTATAGTTGTTTTTTTGTTTTTCAGATCTAAACTATTAGAAAAGAAAAAGGAACTGAAATGGGTTTGCATAAAAAGAAAAACAAATTAAAGGAGAATAACAAGTAGAAGATTTACTAATCTAACAAATAACTAGACTTCTGATGCACATGCCTTGCTCCAAATCTCTTAAATGTTGTAGGGGAACTGAAGGGGAAAAGGGCACGACTGAAGACATGTGTGAGACTTAAAATGCACCACATTGCGCCATTGATCTAATGTAAACCAAGGAAGAGGCAGCATAAAGTTAAACAAAGGGGTTTAAAGATGTGCTAAATTTAACTTACAGCCACAGTGATAAATTTGGCCCATCTATTCTAGCGCTAAGCTGCCTAAATTTAGGACAGTAATAATAAATCTGCCTCGTTGCCCATGAGATAAGGAATATTCGTCCTAGCAAAAACCAAGCTTTGCTTCTTGGAGGTTAGGAGCAAGGCTTTTGCTTTGTCTAAAGTTTCATTTCAAGAGGTCACCCAGGTTATTTTTATTGAATATATTTTGGCTGCTGGTGCCCTGTTACCATAAAAATACCCGTACTCATCTCTACTCTCACCTCCCATTCAATGCTGACACCGTCCATAGTCTCTTAGGCTGGGTTCACACGGCTTATTTTCAGGGCATAATTACGCCCCGCAATTACGCCGTGGGGGACGGGGGCGGGGCGGGGGGACGTCACCTCGCCGGCCCATAGACTTTCATTACCAGCGGTGCTTATACGCCGCTGGTAATTCACATGTCACTTATCTCCCCCCTTGGCGTATTCGCCGAGCGGGGAGAGGAGACGTAATGCATAGTTCTCTATGAGAACTGTGGATTACCGTAATGACTGGGACGTATTCCAGCCGTAATTTGCGCACTCCGGCGCGTAATTACGGACTGAAATGCGTCCCATTTTAAGCCGTGTGAACATAGCCTTAGGTTCTTCTGGTAACTTCTGGCCGCAGTGGTTACATGCCATTGCTTATGTCACTGCTTGCAGTCCTTCAATTCTTAACAGTGACATTGGGCAAAGGCACAAGACCAGTGCAGTCCAAGTTTGGTTGCAGTGGTCTCCAGCTGACTGCGGCAGGCAGAGGTCAACAAAGGAAACTGGGAGACGGCAGATGGTGGCTGTGCTGGAACGGAGGTGAGTGGGAAGATGAGTATGGCTTTTTCTTTTTTTAATTATACAATATTAAAAATAAAAAATATAAAAGGACATAATATCCACAGCTCAAACAGCAAAAAGGAAATAGCGGATGTTAAAATATAACTTTTACTTCAAAACTTAAAATTATCAATAAATGTGAAGAACCAGAAGAAGACTCAGCAGTCATAGGACACAATTCAAAGTAATTTCCTTAGAATTTTTCAGATGCAAACTCAGGGAAATTGTGCAAAAAGAAGGAAAAGTTTTACCAGCTCACCAGCCGCAGACGCACGGATGTGCATGGAGAAAATTCCAGCGTCTTTTTAAAATCAAAATTCTTACTTTATTTGTCTTCACAGTACATGATTCAAGATCCACAATAGAGTAAAACCGCCAAATCATCCATCTTCTGGAATCTTAATAAACCCATACTGTAGAAAACAGCGGCGATTAAGTGAGCAGGCTATGCTGTCCCTGACCCAATGGATTCCCTATCTTTACCCTTAGCGGGAAATGCGCCCTGAAAAGTGCGGTCCCGCACCACTGCACCTAATAAGCCCTAGAGACAAACCTTATAAAAATTATAAATATGCCTCCATCATGTTTCAGACAGCAACGGCTGAAATCTTAAATGGGCAAAGACAATAGTAGTCAAATAAGGTAAAGAAAAATGGAGTAAAAGGCTAGCATGCCTAGAGGGAACCGTACCCTTCTTTGGTAACCCAAATAACATTGATTTCCAGACTCCTTTACATAGAGGACACAAGTATCGCCCATCCTCAACAAAACCCCAATCATGGAGCAAATCCTTATTTCCTCTCATTCCCATTACTGATTGAATCTGCCACTCAGGAGAGATAAACTTCCAAATCCCACCAATTACATATATATTTACAATGATCCAACCTTCATTTCAGAGAACTGAACATCCGCCCGGCTTGCCGCCATTGATCGCATCTCCTTGTTGTTACTGCGACTGCGCAAACTTACAGTGACTGATCGCGTCTCCCTTTGAATTGTGTCCTATGACTGCTGAGTCTTCTTCTGATTCCTCACATACATTAATAATTTTAACTATTGAAGTTATATTTTAATATCCGCTATTTCCTTTTTGTTATATAAAAAATTACCCGGACAACCCCTTTAATGTCAAGTCCCCTCTTATGCTGTGTGTATACGTTTTAAATGGTACAATGTAAAATTCATATGCTTCGGTGCTGGCACCCGCAAACTAATGTAACTTCATACAGTAAATTGACAGATGGGAGACCTCCTTATAGGGGTTGTCCACTTTATATGGTTTTTATTTATTTTGTATATCATAACAAATCATAGAATTTTCTAATATACATGCATTAAAAATGTTATTCATGTACCTCTTTTATACCATGTATTAGGTATCTGTCTAAAAATAAAAAAAATGGTACAGCCCATATTCCTGTCCATAGTAATGTCTCCCATGGAATAACTGTATGGACTAGACATGGTGTCAGTCATGTGACCTCCTGGCATTCAGTTAGTAGCAGGATCACATGACATCTATAGGATTACTGAATAGGAATAATGATTAATAATATGGGTTATTCCCAGGGCCGTATTTGCCACTAGGCACTCGTGGGCACGTGCCTAGGGCGGCACCCTGCAGGGGGCGGCACCCGTTGCTAGACAGGCTGTACACAAGTGTTTTTTGTTATTTTTTATCACGATCCTGCCTCCCTCCCCAGCAGGTGTCTCTCCAGCCTGAGTGTGTGGGCATGGGTGCGTGTGCATGCATGTGTACATGGGTATGGGTGAGTGCGTGTGTACATGGGTGTGTGTGAGTGCGTGTGTACATGGGTGCAGGTGCGTGCGTGTGTACATGGGTATGGGTGTGTGTGTACATGGGTATGGATGCGTGTGTGTACATGATTGTGTGCGTGCATGTATATGTACATGGGTATTGCTGCGTGCATGCACGTATACATGGTTGTGTATGTGTGCGTGCGTGAGTACATGGGTATGGGTGCGTGGGTATGTACATGGGTCTGGGTGCGTACGTGTGTACAGGGTATGGGTGCGTGTGCATACGTGTTTACATGGGTATGGGTGAGTGCATGTGTACATTGGTATGGGTGCTTGTGTGTACATGGGTTTGGGTGCGGGTGCATATGTGTACATGGGGGCGTGTGCATATATGCGTACATGGGTATGGGTGCATATATGGGTATGGGTGCGTGCGTGTGTACATGGGTATGGGTGCATGCGTGTGTGTGTACATGGGTATGGATGCGTATGTGTACATGGTTGTGTGCGTGCATGTATGTGTACATGGGTATGTGTGCATGCATGTATCTGTGGGGGTGTGTACATGGTTGTGTGTGTGCATGTATGTGTACATGGGTATGGGTGTGTGCGTGTGTATATGGGTGCGGGTGCATGTGTGTGTACAATGGGTGCGTGTGTGTACATGGTTGTGTGCGTGCATGTATGTGTACATGGCCATGGGTGAGTGCGTGTGTGCATGGGTGCGTGCATTGTACATGGGTATGGGTGCCTGCATGTGTACATGGTTGTGTGTGGGGGTGTGTACATGGGTATGGGTGCATGTGTGTGTACATGGGTATGGATGCATGCGTGTGCATGTGTTTACATTGGTATGGGTGCATGCGTTTACATGGTTGTGCGTGCATGAGTGTGTGAGTATGTACAACAAAAATATCAAAAAAATTAGCAGTGCTTACCCCACTATATGGCTTGATTTCTTGCAGTGTGTAAGACAAACACCTGTAGCTTTCTTCACGCCCCGAGCTTGCTTCAGCCAACAGCAAATAACTTGCTAAGTAAAAAATGATCCAGCGTTGGTAGCTAAAACCACAATAGGCAACATGTATATTCTTGATCACAGCAACTAACTTATAGTTTGAAACGCATAAGCATGGGCTCAGTGGACGCTATTTTAGATGTTGTCTATGGTTTAAATATTTTTTCAATAAAAACCCTGGTTTTAGCTACCAAAGCTGGATTATTTTTCACTTATCAAGTGTATATATGTGTGTGTACGTACATGTACATGGGTGTGTTATGTGTGTACAAGGGGGATGTGTGTGCATGTACATATGTGTGTATGTGTGCGTGTACATATATGTCTATATATTAGTGTTTGGTTGTGTGCATGCACATGTCTGTGCATGTTTGTGGGTGTCATGTCTGTGACGGCCCATCCCCCACAGCAGGCACCCAGCTTTCCTAGGATAGGAAAATAGGTTGCTCTGGGGGATATGGTGTCACCCAGCCTTCCTGGACACTGGGTAGCCGATATATATTTACATAGTGTTTTTTTTTTCCTCATAGGTTTACCTTTTGGATTACATCAGATTGGATTTTTTTCTTTAATAAAATGGTCAACGAGGGATGTTGTTGGGGAGTGTTTATTTAAATGAAGTGTCTTTTTTTTTCTGTTATGTCAGTGTCGATTTTTTTACATTTTATTCCAGTGTTAGTAGTGGAAGTGTCCGACAGATTCCTCTCCATTACTGTCGCTCGGGCTTGGTGTCAGTCAGCCCATGACTGACACTAACCCCTTGTCACTATTATCCCAGTGCCCAATGCACCAGGTGTACTGGGAAAAGCCAGTAACTGTCAGAAGTGGACCCTCTAATGTGAAGGTCCACTTATGGAGTAGCAGAAGGCTGGAATTTTTAGATTGGGACCAATATCCATGGAACTTCCTGTTCTCACAGTATCGGGCTGCAGCTGGCGGTTTTATCTGGGCTGGTTATGAAAAGGGGGACGACGACCCTAAGTTGTTAGTTTTAGGCTTTTAATAAACAATTTAAAAAAAACAATGTGAGTCCCCCCTTTTCAAAATCAGCTTAGGTAAAACTGACAGCTGCTGTCTGATACTATCAGGATGGGAAAGTGCATGGCTATTGGATCCTTTCCATCCTCAAAAATACCAACCCACAGTCACCCTAGAGGTGGACCATCACATAAAATGGCTCTCTTTCTGATGGTTACCGACTTTTTGTACCCCGATAGTAAGGGAGAGGCATCTGTCAGGTCCTTCATTACTAGCACTGGAGAAAAAATGGTAAAAGAAACAGGGACACAAGACAAAAATACTTTATTTAAATATTTACTCCCAGACAATATCTCCTATTGACCATTTTATCAAAGAAATTTAACCAATCCGACATAGTAAAAAAGTAGAGTAAAAAAAGTACAAAAATTATGACAGTAGAGAACTCCATCCCCTGCAACCTCTGAGGATCATGCCTGCGGTTTATCTTCTGAGGGTATAGAGGAGGGTGTTCGGGCTGCACAATATGTTCCTTGGGGTAGAGGTCATAGCTGCAGCACAATCTCATGGGGGGATTGGTCTTCTGTTCCCCTTCACAGGAGATTGTGCCTGTAAGCTGTGACCTGAAACCCTTCTCCTGCCCCTATCATGTTATGGGGTCTAGTGTGGTCCAGATGAATTATATGGCTACATTATGTGTGTGCCAACTCCCATAGACTTTTACATGTCACTTTTCTTCCGGCGCGCAGTACAGATTGGGGAAAATGGCAGGTAATCATGGCTTTCAGTGAGAGCTATGAATTCCTGTATTTGCGAGCCGTACTTCGGGTTCATTGCACTAAGGGTGTCTACCACTATATGGTCACTGTATGGAGGTAATATACAGTCTGCAGAGCCTGTGTACACTGGTGTCTACCACTATATGGTCACTGTATGGAGGTAATATACAGTCTGCAGAGCCTGTGTACACTGGTGTCTACCACTATATGGTCACTGTATGATGGAAATATTGGTTGTAGTGTAATGATTTACATTCAGGCACAGTTTTGTGGTATCTCCCAGTTCTCCTGGATGCTTAATAGACTATCCAACGTCTAGGAAAGCTGGGTGACAGCAAACCCTTCAATTAGCTTTCTTCTAGAGCCATTACATGGTCATAGTGGGCATGGCATTTGTAAAGGGGTGTGGCATGATATGAAAGGGCCGTGGTAATGCAAATTGTTAATGGGGGTGTATTCAGGTTTAGTGCCTAGGGCAGCATGACCTATAAATACAGCCCTGGTTATTCCAGCTACTTCTTCACTGTGTAGTTACTTGTATAACATCTGTCTCTCTAGGTGATATCATGTTGTTAATAAAGTTAAAGGGGTTGTCTCATCTCAAAGTTTCATAGGATGCATGAATGAAATAATGATGCTCTATCACTTCCTGGTCAAGCTGTAATGTAAGCTTCTGAGCTAATGTAAACAGTAGAGTAATTACTGTTTTTTGTCTGAAAGATCAGATAACACACAAGCTCTCACACTGCCAACCAGGACCTATGTGATGACGTCACTCCCTGCTATCAAATAGAACAAACAGCAGGGGATAAGGAGTACACAAGTCGGTCACTTGGGAACCAGAAAGCCCTCAGAAGGTGCTAAAATCATTTGTAGTTCCTTAACAAAAAAGGACGAACAAAGCAATATATTTGGAAAACGTCTTCATTTAGTGTTCCCTACATTTTGAAAGCTATTCTTTGTAGTGAGACAACCATTTTAAGCATAAAAAAGAAGGAAGATGAGACAGAGAGAAGAATGTATGTCTTCTCCATAGACACTGACAGACATAATAAGACGCTGCTGGAGGTGGTAATACTGGAGAAGTTCTGCTCCTCCATACACTACTGTTACCTGGATACCAGGAGTCACATGACCTGTGTGGTGGTCACATGATAAGACGCTGCTGGAGGCAGTAATACTGGAGAAGCTCTGCTCCTCCATACACTACTGTTACCTGGATACCAGGGTCACATGACCTGTGTGGTGGTCACATGATAAGACACTGCTGGAGGTAGTAATACTGGAGAAGTTCTGCTCCTCCATACACTGATGTTACCTGGATACCAGAAGTCGCATGACCTGTGTGGTGGTCACATGATAAGACACTGCTGGAGGTAGTAATACTGGAGAAGTTCTGCTCCTCCATACACTACTGTTACCTGGATACCAGGGTCACATGACCTGTGTGGTGGTCACATGATAAGACACTGCTGGAGGTGGTAATACTGGAGAATTTCTGCTCCTCCATACACTACTGTTACCTGGATACCAGGGTCACATGACCTGTGTGGTGGTCACATGATAAGACGCTGCTGGAGGTGGTAATACTGGAGAAGTTCTGCTCCTCCATACACTACTGTTACCTGGATACCAGGGTCACATGATAAGACACTGCTAGAGGTAATAATGGTAACTGTTACCTGGATACATGACGTGTGACTTTTTTGTCTATACAAGTACTCCATGACATTCATCACTATGGATAGGAAAATGGACTGTACCATTTTTATTTTTATTTATATATCAATGGAGGAACTTATGAGCTTCCTGGTATAGTATGTTGTTATTGAGGTAAATGTGTCTGAAGTATACTGTTTCTCTTTAAAGAGATGTAACTGGAGTATGGAGACTTACAGGCAATGTTCCATGGGTAAAAAATATGCAAATTAGCAATCCTTCAGAAGGAAGAAAACTGTCTCTCCTCTGCCACCTATTGGAGGTAGCTATAAGTCACTCTCTATGCCTTGCAACATGACTGAGGATATAAGCCAAACTAGAAACTCTTCTGTTAACAGATGTTTCAGGTATTGCCCTTTGTCAGTACAGAGCAGAGTACTTATGAGATTACATACCTTTGATACAGTGTTGTTTCTGATTATATGTAGGGAGGAGTGGCTGCCTCCATTTTGGTTTTTGCACCCCATCCATTTCCTCAGGTTTTAAATCAGTGCAGTGTTCTTTGAAGCAGGTATCTTCGCTCCCTGAAGTGTGCTGGTCTGAACAGGACCCACTAGAGAGGTAACAATAGCGTAGGACCCACCTGTACTGAGGTCCCAGTGAAGTTGTGAAGGTGGGCTTAAGCCTTTTTGGCCAAAAGTGTGAACTAAGAACCTCAAATTTTTTCATGTTTCCTAGTTAGCAGTTATGCTTTTTCCAAATTTCCTATGTTCTTTTTGATAGTTTCCTTAGTCCATAGTGTGCCACTGTTATTTGAATTTGAATGTCTATATGTACTGCTGCCACACCAGTGTGTATTTGTTTTTTTCAGACAAAGTTTTTTGATGTGCAAAACCAAGTGTTGTTTCTGATCTATTGATACAGCTCTGGGGCAGGAGTAATGGTTCTCATTTGGGAGATCCAGCTGGGTTAAGGAGAATTATAGGCAATGCTTCATCAGAAAAAAGAATGCAGATTAGCATAGGAAGAAAAGAAGAACATTGTCTCTTTGTTGGCATCTATTGTAGGTTGCTACCCTAATGGTCAACACCCACACCTTAAATGAGTCTTGCAACAGGGCTAAGGACACAAATATCTCAGCCCACCAGGACCCACCATTGTACTGAGATAGAGCAATTATCCTGAAACAACAATCTACAGATAACTTTCCGGTGTGGCTAATATCCAAAGCTCTACAAGGCTTAATGAAGGTTTGAACATTAACCTGTTTGGTTATTACCTCCAATAGGTTACTTCTAAAACACTGCCTTCTTCTTCTGGAGGAGTACTAATTTTGAGTTAAACATAAATGTAATCTGGAGTAATCTTACCCAATATTGGCTGATGGTAACCATAATTTAGTCATTCAATAAAGTTAGCAGGGATTACAGTAGTGATTACCTCTCCGTATGATAGGTCATCAATATCAGACCCTGAGGGTAGAACTCCAGGCACCCCTGCCAAGTAGCTGACTAAAGGCATATGGTCAGTGGAGCTGCCAGAACTTGGATCCTCAGGATCCAATATTGATGGCCTATCCTGTAATCCCTAGATTAGATGTAGGGTTTAGTGACCTTCTTTATCAGGGGTGTCAAACTCAAATACATAGTGGGCCAAAATTAAAATCTTGGATTCGGGCGAATCTTAATATATTAAGGGTTAATAGAAACTGTGCAACTGTATGTGCTTTCTGCGGGAGATGAAAGATGTCCATGCTGCTCATTCTCTTCTGTGATAGAACCCTGTCTTTTCTCTCAAGTTCTTCTCTCCCCCACCACTTATGTCCTGGTATATGCACTAAAGGCAAGAGAAACAGTTTGGTGACCCCTTTATTTGTATTGACCGCAGTCTGTTAACTTACTGTTTCCTGTGGTCTTCACAGTGCTTATTTTCTGCCAAATAATGTAGAGTCTCCATTTGGAGTACCCTACTTCCTGCAGAGATGCAGGGGCTGAGAAGGAGCTGGAAGTGTTGAGACTCTGGATGCTCGTTTCTCCCTATAAGCTGCTCTTATCTTGTGGTCCCTTCTCTGCTCTATTCAGGAGGGAAGGGTTGAGTGAGTGCATTGTAATGACAACTCCTGGCTTCTTCCTCATTTTCTCTCTACACTGACTGACCATGACTAATGGGCCAAATGTAATTACCCTCTAGGCCAAATTTGGCCAACGGGCCTGAGTTTGAGACCCTTGTTCTATATAGTGATAAGTATAGGGTTAATAGAAACTGTGCAGCTGTATGTGCTTTATGCGGGAGACGAAAGATGTCCTTGCTGCTCATTCTCCTCTGTGATAAAATCCTGTCTTTTCTCTCAAGTGCTTTTCTCCCCCACCACTAAAGGCCAGAGAAACAGTCCGGGACCACTTTATTTGTACTGACTGTAATCTGTTAACTTACTGTGTCCTGTGGTCTTCACAGTGCTTATTATCTGCCAAATAATCTGGAGTCTCCATTTGGAGTACCCTGCTGCCTGCAGAGATGCAGGGGCTAAGAAGGCTTCCAAGTGTTGAGACTATGTGTTCACATAGTTCACGGTGTTCACACGGCTTATTTATGCCGTAATTGCGGGACAGATTTCGCCCGCAGTTACGGCTTGAATAAGGGGCGGGACGGGGGCGGGGGTGCAGTGGGGGAGCTGCTTGCCGGCCCCATAGACAATGCATTATGTGCATGTCACTTTCTCCACCCGCGGCGGATTCGCTGAGCGGTGAGGAGCGACAGAATCTGTAATGACAGGGAAGGATTGGAGCCGTACTGCAGCGCAAATACGGCGCGCAGTACGGCTCCAATCCGCGCCCAAATAAGCCATGTGAACGAGGCCTATGATGCTCGTTTCTCATTATAAGCTCTTCTTATCTTGTGGTCCCTTCTCTGCTCTATTCATGAGGCAAGGGTTGAGTGAGAGCATTGTAATGACAACTCCTGGCTTCTTCCTCTTCTTCTCTGTATACTGACTGACCATGACTAGTGTGCCAAATATAATTACACTCTAGGCCAGAGTTTGACACCCCTGTGCTATATGGTGATAAGTATAGGCCATTGTATTTAGAAAGACCAAGTCAAATAGATTCTACTGGGGGGCTGAGGAATATGGTGCCCCCTTGTCATGAAACCCCTTTTTAATGTAGGGGGGCATAAAAAAACCCACGGGGGATAAGAAGGGTTCCTGCTGTGAAAAAGGTTTAATATGGTTTTGGCATAAAAAACCCTTTTTAACCCTTCAAAAATGTTACCATTTTTGTTTGCATGATTCTCTTCTTTTTTCCCGGGTTTAAATTTGTTTTTTCCCACAAAAAAATTTACCTTGAATGAATTCGGGCTGGGGGAATCCCCTCCCCCTAAAGGGGAAAAATTTGGTTTTGGTTTTCGGGGGGCCCCGCTCCCCCTCGGGCCAAATTTTTAAAAATTTTTTTTCCATCCAATTTTACCTCTACTTTTTCCATCAGGGGGAAAATGCGCCCCCTTGTGCAGATCTCCTTAAAAAAATCTGCCACAGCTGTTTTTTTCCAAGTTTCGGGGAAACAAAAAAAATTTTACTGTTTTTTAGTTTTCCCCCCCGGGTTTTTTCCCATGATTTATGCGGGGAATTCAAAAAACGGCACTTGTTTTTACATGTCATTTTTTGTTTTTGGGGTTAAAATGCATTTTTTGGGAATGGGGGAAAACCTTTGGGTGTAAGGCCCAAAAGGGGGGGGGTGTTTTTTGTTTAATGCGCGTGCACAAAATCAAAAATGAGGGCCCCCGTCCCTGCCCGGGATGCCACTGATTTAAATGGGGGTTTTTCACCCCTTAAAAGGGGAAAGCCCCCCTCCCCGACCTCAATTGTGATTTAACCCGGGGGTTGGTAAAAGGGCTCTCTTGGGGGGCCTACAAAAAGGAATTACAGAAGGGACCTTCCAAAAAGTCACGGGCCCTAAATTTGTCAGCTTTAATGATTTTCAAAAATTCCCACCCCCCAAAAGGGGCTCATGGGAAAAACAATGGATAGGGGACTTTTTATTGAAAAGATTTGGAAATTCCCAATGAAAGGGGTTTTTTTATACGGACATTTTCCCAAAAAATTTTCCCCTTTTTTAAATTTAAGCTGGGGGGAAAAAAAAGAGCTGGGGTTTTCCTAGTCCCAAACCTTTTTGGGTTGTGGGCATCCCTTCCCAAAAAACTTTAAACCCCATCAAAGGGGCTTTTTTTCAACAGACTGTTTAAAAAGGGGGGTCACGGGCAGTTTCCAGACCCCACATTTTCTTATTTTGGGGGGGGGGGTGTGGGGGGTTCTTTTTAGCGGGGAAAAGGGGCATTTTTAAGCTCTCTAAAATTTAAAAGCTGAGTTTTTACAGCACAAAAAGTCCCGGGGACTTTTTAGGGGGGCATGAAATAAGGGGCTTTATGCCTTTTTTTTTTTGGCGTATACTGCCCCTCCCGGGCCCAAAATCCCCCTGTGGGGCCCGGCGGGGTTTGCAGTGAAAAGGGGGCCAGCGTTCCCCAAATTCAGCTGCGCCCCCAATGAAGGGGGGGGGGCCAGTGGGCGCGGGGGGGGGCGGGTGAAAGGTTTTTCCCGGGGGTGGGAAAACGGCGCGCTGGGAAAACCCGGAGACTTTGTACGATGGCGGCCCCCCAAAAAGTGGGGGCGCAATGCAGCGGCGGCAGCTCCAAAACAGTCAGCCCGGGTTTTTTTTTTGGGGTTTTAAATGCCCCCGGCGGCGGCGAAGTAAAAGCAGGGGATCGGAACATGCGGGAAAAGCAAAATAGAAGTTTCACGACAAAAAAATCTCGGGGGGTCCGCTCCTTTAAAAGCGGGAGTATGATTCCAAAAAAAAATTCGCCTTTTTTTAAAGGGGGAAAAAAACTTTGTCAAAAAACCCAGCTGGACCCTCAAAAAAAAAAACATAATAAAAAAAAAAAATCATTTTCCCAAAAAAAATCTAGAACGGCGCAATATAAAAGTTTTTCCCGGATTTTGGGAAAAATTACGGGAAATACGGGAAATTTCCCAAAATTTCGGGAAAGCTTTTTCCATTGGTCGGCAAAAAAACCGGGGCCAACGGGAAATAGGAGGGGCCCGGGTAAAACCTTTAAAAAACCTATGGGGAAACCCGTTTGGGGCCCTTTTTCCAGAATCAACCCGGGGGGGACAGTTAAAAATTCCCAGAAAAAAAATGCAGAAAAGAGCTGATTTTTTAAAGGTTTGGGGGGGTTTTGGCTTTTCTGGGGGACAATCAAATTTAGGACACAAAGACCCATTATGGGGCCTATGTAAAATTTTTAAAAAACCAATAAAAAACCCAAGGGGGGGGGGCCCTTTTCAAAAAAAACAGAAAAAATACGGGAATTTAGACGGGATTGGTTTAAAGTAAGGGGGGGGGGTATCCCACCCAAATTTCAAAAGCGGGGAGCAAACTTCCCCATTTTTTCCCTAGGGAAGAGAGGGGGCGCACTAAAAATCTGGGGCGCTCGCGCCGTGCGGCATGAAGTATTAATAAAAAAAAAATTTTTTTGTTTAAATTTGTAAAAACCTTTTATCACAAAAAAAGCTGAAAAATTCTGTAAAAATAAATCGGTTAAAACCCCGAAAAAAAGCGTTTGGGCCCCCGGGGGACCGGCGCTTTCATAAGAAATTGCAATTTGGAAAAAGGGAAACGCCCCCAAAACAGTAATTCAAAATTTTTTTAAAGGGGTTTTCCCCCGCTCCAAAAAAAATACTTTCAAATTGTTTAAAGGGAAAAACAAAATAAAGGGCATTTTCCCCAAAAATATTGCATTGTTCCTCTGTTTTCCCTAAAGAGATACAAAAATGAATTTTTTTACCCCCCCTTGGTATTTCATTCCCCCCCCCAAATAAAAAATTGGGCCCGTAAAAAAAAAATCTCCCTGGGCTGTTTGTTCAATTTAATAACAGGGGGAGTGAAATCCCTCACCCCAGGTCAGCAGTGCAGTCAGTGTCCTGGCTGCCAGACAGTAAAAAAACTTGGGTTTATCTCAAGTAAAACCCCCTGAATTAGGGCTTTTGTTTTGGGGGTCAGATAAGGAATCCTGCTAAATAGTTTTAGAAGCTAAAACTAATCTAAATTTGCATCCCGAAAAAACACAAAGGAGGGTGTAAAAAGGGGGGAGTTATGCAAAAATTTGTCCGAAAAAAGGAGGGACAGGGGGGAATTTTTTTTCATGCATTCTTTGAAAAAACCCTGTGGGGGAGGGGCAACTTTCCTTTTAAAACTCTTTTGATTAAAAAAATGAATAATAATATGGGGGGGGAACGAAAAAAAAAATAATTTAAAA
>JAODAL010068132.1:0-16951 GCA_025379985.1 Phyllomedusa bahiana
AAAATTTTTTTTCCCCGTCTCGGGGAAAGAAAAAGCCCCCCCCCCCTCCCCTGGGCCGGGGGGGACGGGCGCAAACAGGACAGATAGGGCGGGAAACCCGGCGGTTTTTGTCCTATGCCGTGGGAGGTCCCCTTTGGGGGGGGGCCCAAAAAACCTTCCCCACATGGAAGGCCCAGTATTATAAATAACGGGGGGCCCAGGGCTTAAAGTTACCCTTTCCCCCTTTTGCAGGCGGGTCCTTCTCCCTTTTACCAGTTTTTTCATTTATCTCACCATTGTACTTGTTTGGGATTTTATTATGTTACCCCACTTTTGAATGTACAGGCCCTGGTCCACGAAAACCTTTTTGGCGAAAGCCCCGGTCGGGACCACAGCCATACCCACCCCCTTTCTTTGGGGAAAATGTTTATTATTTGGCCTTTTATTCCCTAGGTTGAATTTTTTGAACTACTTACTGGCCCATTATCCCTTTTTTTTGCGGGGAGTTAATTTCTTAGGGTGGATAGATTTGGGTTGAAAGGGTTTATACTTTCATAAATTTTATCAATGTTTCTATGCATTAAGCCAAAAATTTTGTGTTCTGGTTACATTTTCTAGTTCTTTTTTTTTCCTTTGGAATTTTTTTATACATTTAACTTTTTGGGGGTTTTTTTTGAATATTACATTGATTTCTTTTTTCAAAAACTAATATATTTTCTACATCTTTCTATCGCTGTGTTCCTCTTTGTATTGTTTCCTCTTCTTTGTAAATTTTTTTGATTTTTTGTTATTATTTTTGTACGTGTTAATCAAATTTTGAAATTTTTATTGAGAAAAACTCCTTTTCCTTGTTTTTGTCATGATTGTGGGGGTATCTCATATTGGTTTTTGGGGTTTTTGGAGTATTGTATATACCCGTAAAAATGGCGCTTAAAAAAATAATAATGTGACCACACAGATTATGGATGCAGATCAAAATGAAAAATTTTTGGAGGTCCATTAAGGGATCCCGATCAGTTTTTGGGTATTGTGAAACTTTGACAAGTGTGCGTGAATTTCTATACCCTATTTTCCCCCAGATCTGTAGGGGCTACTGAGGCTTGGTTCAATCTGCGTTCCTTGGAACCCTGTCCAGAGGGGAAAATGGGATAGTGTCAGAACCGCCTGCTATACCTTAGAACTTTCTAAATGTGTTTTCCCTTAAGTTTTCCCCCAGCCAAATGGTTGGGTCCCTGTCCAGCTGGTTTTCCATTTTTGTTTTCCTGTTTTTCCCGTTTTCCCGGTTCCTTTTAAAACTCCTAACCCGAAAGTCCTTTCCCCGGTATTGTTTTAAGCTCCGCCCGTTTTTTCAGTTTCCTTTTAGGTGGAAAATTTTCCTAACCGTTTTTTTTCCTCTCTTTTTTGGTTTAAACCCCGCAAACCTCTCATACCTTTGTACCATCACTGTGGGTTTCCCGCCCGAAACCCTTTCCTGGATCCAGTTTTCCATCTCTGCTGCCTCCGGTTTTTCCCGTCTCTTTTGCCTTCACTGGTTTTCCCAAACCGTTCGCCATTGGGATTCCGCTGTTTCCACTTGTTTTCGTGACCCCCTAGTGGCCCCTTTGGGCCCTAGATTACTTAAAAATAGGTCTGGCAGGTTTTTAAAAAATTTTGTCCGTTATTAGCAGAAAAACTTGTGCAGGGGTTTTTGCTTTTTTTTCCAAACATTTTCCCCCCGGAAATGTGATGCATAGGTAACCAAGCTACAGTGACATAGGGAAAGGGAAATGCTTCATGTTTCCCAACCGGGGTGTTGCTTTTTTGGAAAAAAAAAAAAAAAAGAAAACTGTTTCAGGGGGGCTAGAACCCCGGGGGGTTTGGAAATAAGGGTTTTGCCGCTTGGAGATGGAAATTTTTTCTGCACCAGGACAAACTTAAAGGGTTTTTCTCATTTCACAGTTTCATAGCAAACTTTTAAAGAAATAATGGGTGCTTTGTTTTGTCACTTCCCGGGAAGCTGGGCTGTAATTTTGCATTTGAGCTCATGTATTCAGACTTCTTGGGTTTAAATTTGTCCCAATCAATTTTTTTTCAACTCCAGTCCCCCAAGGGCCCCCCAACAGGGCTTTTTCAGGAATTAAAAATCCCACCGAATGCACTGACAGTAATTTTATCACCCGTGCAATTCTGAGGGAAAGCCTTTAAAATTGGCCTTTTGTTTTTGGCTTTTAGGATGGAGTTTAGTCACACTGGGGCTAGATTAAAAAATTAAACCCTTACTTTTGAGGTTCCCCAAAAAGGCCCCCTGAGCTAAAAGTTTTAAAATTAAAAGTAATTACTGTCTTTTGTTGAAAGATCAGATAACACGCAAACTCTCACTGCCGCCCCGACCGTTTGATGACTTATTCCCTGCTTTCAATAGAACAAAAAGGGAGGGGGAGGGGGAATACACAGGTCGGTCACTTGGGGAAAATAGAGGGGAGCACAGAAGGTGAAAAAAAAACATTTGTAGCCCTTACCAAAAAAAAATGAAACCAAAACCCAAAATTTTTTGGAAAACTTTTTCATTTTGGGTCCCCCAACCCTGTTTTTTAAAAGTTTTTTCTTTGTAGTGAGACAACCCTTTAAGGCCCCTGGGCCCTTAAAACCGCCCCCTCAAAATCCCCTTTTTGAGGCCTGTGAAAACAAAGGGGCGGACAAAAAGGGCCAGAGGCAGAAGGGCTTTAATTTTTCCAAATTTCCCCCCTAAACACAGTTTTGACTTGATTTGGACATGGGGCCAGACGGGAACAGGCCCAATTTGGATTCGGGCCCCCCCTTTCCCCTGAACTTACCCCACCCCCTCCCGTTTAGCAATCACGGTGGTGACACAGCTCTGGCGCTAGACCAAAGGGCCCCCAGCCATACTTTCCGGTTTTTTGGGGGCTGGGGGCCAAAAAGCTGAAAAAGGCTGGGTATTATACATCCTTAGAGGAAAACCCCTTTCTTTTACTCAACCCTGTGGCCCCCTTTATGTCTCCAGTGGAAAACTTTTGAACTCCTTTTTGGCAACTCAGAAAATGGTTCCTTTCACCATAAAAAGCCGCGGGATGGGTTTCCCCCTTGTGCATTTGGTGTCTTTAGGTTATTAAAACTAAGTTAAAAGGGAAGGGGTTTTTTTTCTTTTATACAGTCCCTTTTATTTGCAAAAAAACCCCTTTTAAAAAGGGGTTTTCCCCGTACAAAGAATAGCTTTTTAAATTGTAGGGAAAAACCCAAAATTTTAAAACATTTTTCCCAAAAATATTGCTTTGTTCCTCTGTTTTCCCTAAAGGGGGATCCAAATGAATTTTTTGACCTCCCTGGCTATTTAAATTCCCTCTAACTGACCTTAAAAAAATTCTCCCCCCGCTGTTTGGTTCAAAGAGGGTTAGAGTGGGGGGGATGCATACCACAGGTTTGGCAGGGTTCCGGGGCTGCTCGCCCGTAAAAAGCTTGATTTATGGGAAAATAAACGAACGTAATTTGGGGGTTTTTTTTTTTTGGGGATCGGTTTTGAAGTCCTGTAGTAGTTTGAGAAAACTAATCTGATTAATTAGCAACTGAAAAAACACAAGAAAAAGCATGGGCTGCACAACCCTGGGGCTGTTTTGCAAAATTTGTTTTGTCTGAACCCGGAAGTGAAAGGTATTTTTATTTTATGCATTCTCCCGAAACTCTGAAAAGGGGGAAAAAATCCTTTAAGGGGGAATTTTAAATGCTGATGTACAAAAAGTGTCGGGTTTGGGGTGCCTGGGGTCCTCCACTGGAAACTGCACCCGGGGCCTTTTTTTTCTGCCTCTTTGTTTTGCCTTCCTTTGAAAAACAGGCTCAGGGTTTCCATCTAAGGCCCGAAATTTCCCCCAAAAATTTCCCCTTGTGTCATTTCCCCAGTTGTGTGGGCCCCCAGTGAAAAAACCCAAAAATTTTCATTTGAAATATACCCACTTTAAATTTTAAATGACTCATGTAAACAGTGCTCCCTCAAGTGACATGGGGTCCCGCATACAATTATTTTCAAGGGGGTTTTAAAAATACAATGTCCCAGACATTGATCCAAAACCCAAATTTTCATGAAAAAAAATTTTTCTTGTAAAACCTCTGTATTAGTGCAGTGTATTCAGCGCCTTCTAAAAAAGCACCGTGCGGTTTTTCTATATGTCCCCGTACGGGCCCTTTCATGTATTAGTTTTGGGGGCATGGGAGTGATTGTGGGCTATAAACGCCTCTCTACAGTTTCAAATTTGGGTACTTCACTTCCCCCGTACTGTTATTAATTTTTTAGTGTGGGGCAAAGCGCGTGTTGGGGGGGGTCTATACGCCTTCTACAGTACAGTGCGGGTACTACATGCCCTGTACGGGCCCGGGATGTATTTGTGAGGTGCTTGCAATGATTGGGGAAATCTATAGCGCCTCTTACAGGGACATTTTTAGTATACCTTTTCCTGTACTGCCTTAAATGTATAAGGAGGTACTTGGCAGTGACTGGGGGTCTAGTTTGCTCCTCTACAGTACAGTCAGTATAAAATTTTTCGTACTGCTTTACAAGTATTTTTTGAGGTGCAGGGGAGTGATTGGGGGTTGTAGGCCCCCTCTACGTACAGTGCGGGGACTACATTCCCGGACTGCTCTTTTCATTTTTAGTGACTGCTGCGTGATTGGGCCCCTTTATAGCACCTCCCCTTCAGTTTCAAAGTGGGAATTTCATGTCCCGTTGTTATGACATGTTTAGTGAGGTGCAAAGCAGTGATTAGGGGTCTATAGACCCTCTACAGTACAGTGCAAATCTACATGTCCCAAATGGTTTTTTTAAAATGATTAGTGAGGTGCTGCAGTGATTGGGAATTTTTCAAACGCCTCTATTTTGTTCAAATGTGGTTTTTTAAAGTCCCCGTAATTGGGTCTTACATGTATTAGTGAGGTTTTCTTTCAGTGATTGGTGGGGCTATAGGCCTTTCGTACAGGGCCCGGGGACTACTTTTCCTTTTAATGTCTTTTCATTTTATTTGTGAGGTGCATGCAGTGGGTTAAAGGGGGCCCCATAGTCCTCCTTTCGTAAAAAGTGTTTGGGCTACATTTTCCTGTACTGCTCTTTCTGGATTAGTGAGGTGCTTGCTGTTGGTGGTCTAATTTTGCGGCCCCCCTCTACAGTTCGTGCGGTACTACGTCCCGTTCTGCCTTTCAAAGTTTATGGGTGCTTCCGCGATTGTTGGGCCCCAAAACGCCTCTCTACAGTACAGTGCGGGGGACTAATGGGCCTGGGACGCCTTTTCATGTATTAGTGAGGTGCTTTTCAGTGATTTTTAGGTTATTGTGCCTCTCTATAGTATAGTGCAGTTCTAAAATTTTCCGGGACTGCTCTTAAAATGGATTTCGTGAGGTAAATGCAGTGATAGAGGGCCCATAGCGCCTCTTAAAAGTTCAGGTTTTTGGTACTACATGTCCTGTACTGCTCTTTCATGTATTAGGGGGGGCAGGGAGTGATTGGTGGTCTTTAGACCTCTCCCAAATACCCGTGCGTTACTACATGTTTTATTGTTTGGGAAATTTTTTTAGTGGGTGCCCTCAGTGATTGGGGGGTTTTTTAAATGCCTCTCTAAAAATTTCAGTGTGGTTTACATTCCCGTACTGCTTTTAATGTATTAGTGGGGATCATGCCCCTTGGATTTGGGGTGGGATAGCACCTCCTACGTACAAGCGGGGACACATGTCCTGTTTCTCTTATTTGTATTAGGGGAGGTGCATGCCGTGATTGGGGGGTCTATAAAAGGCCCCCCTACAGCCCGTGCGGTACTAATGTCCTGTACTGCTCTTACATTATTAATGGGGGGATGCAGTGATTGGTGGGACTTTTGGGGCCTCTCTACAGTTCGTGCGGGGGAACCAAAATGTCCTTACTTTACTTCAATGTTTTAGGAGGGGGGGCTTTCATGATTGGGGGGGTTTTATAGCCCCCTCTCTTTCATACAATGCGGGGACTATAAAAAACCTGTTGCTCTTAAAATGCATTAGTGAGGTGCATGCAGTGACTTTGGGGGTTTTAGAGCTTTTCTTCTCCTTTTGCCTGACGACTCGGTTTTTGCTTATAGTGTCAAGAAAAAAAAAGGGGAGAGAGTTTTGTTTTTTTCCCGATCTACATAAAATACAATATTGAATAGAAAAACCAAACCCTTTTTGACACTAAACACCTTTAAAAAACCGCCCCTCTGCATATGTCCCTGCAAAAATTTTGAAAGTGATTTTCAGAATCAGGTAAAAAACAAAGCTTTTGGGCTTTTGTGGCCCCCCCAAACAGCCTGTGTCATTTCTAGGGCTTTAAAAAGTCAGCAATATAAAAAAAAATTTAAAAAATTTTAAAAATTTCATAAAATTTCCCCAAAATTTTTTTAAAACAAAACAAATAGTAAATTTAAAAAAACCAAACCTTTGCCCAAAACCAACTTTTTTGGCCCCCCCATCTAATAGTAAAACCTATCTAAAATGACAGAAAGGTGAACACACTTTACAAACTTTTTGTTTGAATCATTTTTTTCTTAAAAAAAAAAAAAAAAAAATTTTAAAAACAGGCTTTTTCTACCCCCTACAAATTTTCACTGATATTACAAAAAATTCCTATGTACCAATGACATCAAATGAGGGAACAGTAATGGGGCCCCCCCCCCCCCCGAGGAAAACCCCCCAAAGCAGAAAAAAATAAAAAAAAATGTAGTAAAGGGAAAAGGCCCCCGGTCACGAAAAGGAGGAAAATGGCGCAGTCTTTAATTTGGGTTTGGGCAAAAATTTTTCTTCCCAGTTTTTAAACCCCGGCTTTTTTTCCGTGCCAGGTAAAAATTTGATTTCTTGGTTAAAACACCCACCCCAAATTTTTAAGAATTTTATTTTTTTGGGTTTTGTGTTTAACAAATTTGGGTTTTTCCCCACCCTGTTTTTAAAAGCCCCAAAACCCCTTTAGAAAACCCCAAAAATTTTGTTCCGGGTGTGGGGGGGTCTGGGAGCAGTGGGTTGGCAAAATTTTAATCTTCTGTTCCTACTATTCGTGTTTCACTTTTCCCAAATTTCAAGAGATTTTTTAAAGTTAGAATCAGGCTGCAGAACCCAAAGAAATGTTTTTCTTTCTAAAAACAAAGCTTTTAAAGTTTTGTAACTTGAGATAACACTCTGTAGGGGTGATCACTATGGACGGAGAAATGACTGATTTGGGAGTTTGAGAATGGAGATAAGAGAAAGCGGGGAAAATGAGGGGGGGGTGGCCGTAACCCCGAAAAATTGTGGGGCTCCCAAGGGGAAAAAAATCTTCTTTTTTTAGCAACAAAGCAAAGGAATTTAAAAAAGTCTTTAAATTTCCTGTCCCACATGTTAAAACAAATTTTTTTAGTTAAAAAACCCCTTTTGTGATTTTGTGGGGGCAGTTCGGGGGTCTGCTGTTCCTAGGGTTTTGGGTTACAATGACAAAAAGTTTCAAGAGATTTATAAAGGGTTAGTACCAAGGGTGGGAGAGCTCTTTAAAAAGGGGTTTACTTAGCTAAATTAGAAGCTTTCAAAGTTTGTAAAAAAAGATAAAAACTCAGCAGGGGGGTAACCCCCACCTGGCCCAAAAGAATGAATGATGGGCCCCTTTGGGGCAAAAAAAGATAAGAGAAAGCGGGAAGGTGAGGGAAAATGGGTCATAGCAAGAAAATTGTTTTGCTCTAAGAGGGGATAAAAAACTTCTTTTTTAAACAACAAACAAAAAAAAATTTTTGAAAAAAAATCTTCAATTTCCTTCCCCCCCTTTTTAAAAACTTTTTTTTGTAGTGCGGGGTAAACCCCTTTAGTGTTTTTGTAAAACACCCCCAAGGTTATTCCCCAAATTGCATAAAAGTGGGTTATTAATGGTACTGTGGAATTTGGTGACTCTCACATAACAGAACCTGTTATCGGACACAAGGGAACCGAGATCAATTTTGCTTAGAGCATTTCGTGAAAAAAAATCAAGTTACCTAAAGATGGATGCCAACCCACACTTAAAGGTAAAAAGTGTGAAAGCCTCCTAAAAGAGGTGTAGAAATATCAACTATTTATTTCCACCAAGGGGGAAACTGACCCCGGTGACATAACCTGTCCACAACTCAAGTCCATGTACCCAACTACAGTAGACCTGATAGCTACTCCCGTTCTGTCAGAATAGTGACGGCCATGGACAGTATTACATAGACCAACATTCAACTAGATATTGCCACCAACAAAATTTCCAAGGATGTTGACTCCTGTGTGAAACGCGTTGGCACCATTTCCTTGCCGGGTATATTCCTTTGGGTAATAACATATATGGCAATACCTTATCCATTCCCCATCTTTAAGACTCATGATAACTTTGTCTTTTTATGCTTGTGGTTCATGTGATCTATGTTTTGATGGTCCTCCTGTCACTGCACTATATTTATGCACCACTTCTATCGAGTGGGGTTTATTTCTATCTCTAGCTATTTATTGGTGCCTTGCATGTCATGTCACTTACCTATATCATCTCTGAAAGACGTGAATTTTGCCAAAATGTAACTATTTATATTTTCTTTGCAGACATGTACTTTACATATTTGATTCACTACTTATCATCTGATTATTTTGATTCACATATTTTCTACTGATTGATTAAAGGTTGTCCTCACTGCACCCAAATTAATTTTCACCTCAGTCCGTTTTTCTCATTTAAAATTTTTGAATTCAGTGTTTAACCCGGCTTCACTTGGCTTCTACGGCCTGCAGTGGACAAGCTGCTGGGGATACCAGGTCTGTACTATAGCACCACACGGGCAGCCTATCAGAAGATCAAACTGTCGTAGCTAAGCGACCACACAGGCAGCCTATCAGGAATGATCCAAGAGGTCGGTAGCTATAAGTGACCAGCCTGGCAGCACTATCGAGAAACCAACATTTCTGTGCTACAGCGACCACCCACTGGCAGCCTATCGGAGAGAATCAAACAGGTCATAGCTATAGCAACCAGTGCGGCAGCCTACAGGAGAGACAAACAGTCTGAGCTACAGCGACCAGCACATGCAGCCAATCAGGAGAGACCGAACAGGTCAGTAGCTATAGCAACCAGTGCTGGTCGCCTATCAGGAGAGGTCGAGCAAGTGTGTAGCTATAGCGAACAGCGCTGGCAGCCTATCAGGAGAGACCGAACAGGTCTGTAGCTATAGCGACCAATGCTGGCAGCCTATCAGGAGAGGTCGAGCAAGTGTGTAGCTATAGCGACCAGCACAAACAGCGTATCAGGAGAGACCAAACAGGTCTGTAGCTATAGCAACCAACACTGGCGCCTGTCAGGGGAGATCGAACAAGTCTGTAGCTATAGCAACCAGTGCTGGCAACCTATCAGGAGAGATCAAACAGGTCTGTAGCTATAGCGACCTGAGGAGCTGATGCAGCCCATACAAGAGGGGATATCTCAGAATAGGTAGGACACTGTTAATTATTGCAAAGTGACTTGTTTTTGCAAGATCTTTAACATAAAAAGCAGCGATCCCTGTAGTGAGATAACCCCTTTAACTGTTCCCTATAAGGGTATGTTCACACGGCGTTTTTTGGATCCATGTTGGATCCAAAAAGCGCATCCAAAAGCGCAGCGTCTTTCGGATCTAAAACAGATCCAACACATACCCAAACAGGCAGCTGCGTGTTTGGATGCATATTGGACGCAGCAGGATCGCCCCCTATAGTTTATTACAGGGCTCCTGCTGCGTCTCTCGGACCAAGAATTGACAAGTCATTTCTTGGAACGGATCCGAAAGACGGATCTGAAAGACGCAGTGAGACGCACATCAGCGATCACTCGTGTGAACACCGATGCGTGTCTCCAAAAAATTGGAACATGTCTATTTTTCTGCTGCATTTTAGGTAAAAGAAAAACCACGTCCCAAATATTTCTTTGTAAGATCCATGTCCCAAACCTTATAGCGATGATTGGGACTAATTTTTTAACTTTAAATCCGGCTGGAAAATAAAACAACCTAAAATCCACATTGAAAACAAACTGCTCAAAAAAACTCGTGGGGACGACGTGGTTTTAGGTTTTAGAGAGGTGTCGTATGGTCGTACCCTTAGGGTACCTTGACACAGCTGATTCAGATGTTGAAAGTTTCAGCACTACATCAGCGATGTGTCCTTGTCAGAAAATTCGTGCCTGTGGAATTCAGACGTGAATATTATGCTGTCAACCAAAAAACCATCCAAGGTACATAGGAATATTTGAAAAAAGCATTTCTGGTACTAGGGTAACATGGAAATTTGGGGTTCTTAGTTCGCACTTTTGATCAAAACTGCTTAAGCCCACCTCCCGATTTCGTCAAGGGGACCCCAAGCAGGGTGTTTTTGAACAGGCTCCAGTGAGAGGTAACGTTTATGATAGGACCCACCTGTATTGGGGTCCCCTTGAAAGAAATCGGGAGGGTGGGCTTAAGCAGTTTTGATCAAAAGTGTGAACTAAGAACCCCAAATTTTCATGTATCCCTAATAGCAGAAATGCTTTTTTCAAATATTCCTATGTACCTTGGATGGTGTTTTGGTTGATGGTGTGCTGCTGGCATTTGAGATGTGTGTGTATGTTGCTCCCCGGCCCCGGGCGTGCACCTGTACCATTTTTTTGGGAAAAAAGGTTTTTGGTTGCAAGCCAAAAAATGTTTTCTAGTGAATATTATGCTGGTTTTCAGTGGCAGTTTGTCGACTTTTTACATACTACAATGTTAGGAATCTCCCTCAAAGAACTACATTCTTTCCCAGAAAAATAAGGGGTTCTAGAACATTTAAGTTTTTTTAAATGGTTTTTTGGTTTGAAACCCAACCTCGACTACTTTGGGATTTCTTTGAAGTCTATGGAAATATTAACATTGGGATTTTTGGGGATTTTAAATACGAATCCGCAAAAAATCTGAATAAATCACTTAGGAAGGTCTGCCGGCATTGGAAAAAAACCCTGAAAACCAAATCCTAAAATCATTCATAAAACTGATTTTTTTTTGTCAACTGCCTTTCAAAAGCTGCGTTTTTTGGCGCGTTTTGCATTTTTTTCTGACTTTAGGGGGACACAATAAGTTAAATAAAATAATAATAAAACAAATATACAGTAAATTATTCTAAAAATCATTAACAGCCGAAACCGTAACTTTAAGCCCCGCCCCTAACAAGTCAATCTATATATAACAATCTATATGTAAATGTTTGTGACGGAAAAGTAACACGATTACAAAACTTTTACATGAATTTTGCAGTAAAAAAAAATAAATTTACTTAATTTTTTCTTTTACTCTTTTCCCCCCATATTTTTGAAAAAAAAGACAATAAAAAACAATTGTAAATATTACAGTAAAATAAAGCCTAACATATCACAGAAAAAAAGGCAAAAATTTTTAGTGGAATACCAAGGGCTTATAGGGTTCAAAGTTCATAACTAAAAAAAAAAAATGTCCGGGAGGAAGGGGGTTTGGGGAAATAACATTTTGTTCAATCATCTTCTCTACGTGGATTTAAGGGTTTTTCTTTCCTGCCCAAAATATTCCCATGGCTATTTTTTTTCCCATTTCTGATTCCCAAACCCCCCTTGAAGATTGTAAAAAAAAATCATTTTTAATTGTTTTGCACCTTAACAAAAATAAAATTTTTTTTAAATCTTTGATAAAGCAAGTATTTTACACAAGTTCTATTGGATTCTCCTATGTGAACTGGGCTCGGTAAGACAATCCATTTAGACTAAGAATACGAACATTTGCTTTACTAAATCATTCATACAGCATCCATCATTAATTCGATCTGTCTCCCAATGTGGCTCTTTTTCTAGATTTTTCCTTCAAACACAAAAAAGGAAACAATCATTTTGGGGGAAACAAACCCCACTATAAGTAAAAAAAAAAAAATGCCATTGTCATTGCTCTTGTGCTGCACGGCTCTTTATGGTTACTAAATGATAAAAAGATATTGGAAGGTCGGTCAGAACAGGGAGAAAGTCCCTCGTCAATGCCCAGGTTAACTTCACAGGGTTACAAGATCTGAGAAACATAACTAATGTAATGCAAAAAGTGAGGTGCTAAGGCGTTGTATCATCAGTTCAGGGGCTAAAAAAGAAATTTAAAAGGCCCCATAGCAAAAGGAGATGGGGTCCCACCACCTTATAACAATAGGAGATGGGGTCCCACCACCTTATAGCAATAGGAGATGGGGTCCCACCACCTTAAAGCAATAGGAATGGGGTCCCACCACCTTTTACAATAGGGGATGGGCCCACCACCAAAAGCAATAGGAAGGGGTCTCACCCCCCTTATAGCAATAGGAGATGGGGTCCCACAACCCTTTTAGCAAAAGGGGATGGGGGCCACCCCTTTAAAACAATAGGGGAAAGGAGTCCCACCACCTTATAGCAAAGAGAATTTGGAACCCACCACCTAAGCAATAGGGGGAGGGGTCCCCCCCCCTATAGCAAAGGGGATGGGGTCCCACCACCTAAAGCATAGGAATGGGGGGCCCCCCACTTATAGCAATAGGAGATGGTGTCCCACCACCTTAAAGCAATAGGAGATGGGGTCCCACAACCTTATAGCAATAGGAGATGGGGTCCCACCACCCTATAGCAATAGGAGATGGGGTCCCACCACCTTATAGCAATAGGAGATGGGGTCACACCACCTTATAGCAATAGGAGATGGGGTCCCACCACCTTATAGCTAAAGGGAAGGGTCCCACCACCTATAGCAATAGGGGATGGGGGCCCCCCCACCTTTAAACAATAGGGAGGATTCCACCACCCTATACAATAGAATGGGTCCCACCCCCTTTGCAATAGGGGAATGGGGGCTCACCACCTTATAGCAAAAGGAATGGGCCCACCACCCTTTTAGCAATAGGGGATGGATCCCCCCCACCCCTTTTAGCAATAGGAGATGGAGTCCCACCACCTTATAGCAATAGGGGGATGCGGGCCCAAAACCCCATGCAAAAAAAGGGGGCCCACCCCCAATACAAAAAGGAGATGGGGGGCCCCCCACCTTATAGCAAAAAGAGATGGGTCCCACCTTATAGCAATAGAGATGGGGTCCCCCCCCTTTTAAAAAAGGGGATGGAGTCCCACCCCCCTATACAATAGGAATGGGGGCTCACCACCTTAAAACAATAGGAATGGTCCCCCACCAACTAAAGGAGAGGGGTCCCACCACCTTATAGCAATAGGAGATGGGGTCCCACCGCCTTATAGCAATGAACTAGAACAGTAGTATAAATAGCAATAATTAAAGGTAAATAAAACCGCCCTAATTTTAAGAACTCAAAAAATGCTGGGGGACAGAAAACCATCGACTACTTGTCCCCTACAGAAAGGAACAATGGTAGACATGTCAGATTTGGGCTGCGCCAGTTTTGTGGTTTTTGCACCTATTCTATATATCTATAAACAGTCGTACACCAAAACTAGGCAAAGTCTGCGCCAGGCACTGCACATTTGAATGCACCTAAGTTATGTGCCTAATATACCTCGCTATGCCTGGCATACCACATGCTGGATCCATGAACCCACATATGATATGTTCAAACATTTGGGTGCACTATACACACATTTAATGCGCCTTAACACTGTCGTGGCGGCGCCTCTTTTCTTACACGTCGCCCAATGTTCTTGTACCTGAACAAGGAGCCCCTCAACATCTGACCCAAATTTCACAAAAGGCTGCCCCCTATCTAATTTTATCATTTCTAAACTAAAGACCTGACTGAGGAAAAATCTCCCCCTCCATCTGACGGGCTCTCTGCTTCTCTGCCTGGTTGTATGATCTCAAAAAGTCGATTATGACCAGTCATCATATCACTATAATGCGGGTAAATCGCTAGAAAGTAATTCTGGGAGGTCCAATACATTACTTGCCTTCGGTGTGGTCTCCGTTTTTTTTTCCCTTTTTTTTGGGGAAGTCCATTATCGGCGGTGAAATCCATTTTCCGGTATTAGACAGCGCTGGAGACTTGTGGCTTTGCTGCCGACTAAAGAACTGTGTGGTTGCCAGGGTGCGGTTGTTTAAACAAAATCAGTTCAAGCTCCCCTGCTCCCAAAAATGTAATCCACACCAAATTTGTAAATTTATACGGATTACCTTTAACAAACATCGGGATTCTAGAAAAAAAAAAATTAAACATTTGATCCTTCCTAGAGATTCATACAGCGATGGCAAACAGACGACACCACATAAATGAGCCGTCAAAAAGCAAAAATACAGGGGCAAAATTTATTCATACTATCATCAATGAAAAGTAAATTAGGTCCCCTCAGGGGGGATAAAGCAAAAAAACCCACAGAAAAAGAAAACCTCACAAACAAGAATAAGACTGAACTTTTACTAAAAAAACACAAAAAATGTAGAAGAAAACAGATCCGGTAACAAAGCTGTAATCAAACGATAATGTAGACAGGGCCCAATGTTCAAACATGTCAAATATATAATCAAAAAAAAACAATTGGTTTTGCACAGGAAAAAACTTTGTTTGAAAAAAACAAATGCACACTGGGTGGCACAAATTCATATAACATTTTCCCAAAAATTTAAAAAACAGGCACATTATGGACCAAAAAACCGTCAAATGGGGGCATAGGAAATTTGGAAAAAAACATTACTCTAAATAAAAATCATGAAAAAATTAGGTTCTCAGTTTTCCCCTTTTGGCCAAAAATTTTAAGCTGTTTTTTTGAATTTGTAATGTTATATGAATTGCTTTCCAACCAAGTTGCATTTGTTTTTTTCAAACAAAGTTTTTTCCATTTTGCAAAACCAATTGTTTTTTGATTATAAAGTAGGGGAGGAGTGGTAGTCTCCATTTTTGTTTTGCACCCCACCCACTTCCCCGGTTTTAAACCCTGCGTGTCTTGAACAGGTTCTTGCTCCCTAAGGTATGCAGGTCTGAAAAGGACCCCAAAAAGAGGTAACAATAGTAGGACCCCCCCCTGCACTTGAGGGCCCCTTGATGTTGGGGGGTGGGCTTAAAACATTTTTTGGCCAAAAGTGTGAACTGAGAACCTCAATTTTTTTCATTATTAATTAGCAGTAATGCTTTTTTTTAAATTTTCCCATGTCCCCCCTTTAAAGGTTTCCATTCCCCTAATGTCCCTTTTTTTGATTTGTAATCAAACATGTCAAAATCCAAAAAAAAAAAAAATGGGAATCTACAAAAAACAGAGGGACTTTTAATAATAACTATATTTACTATTTTGTCATGGAAAAATTTAAACTCTATCAGATCCAACAAATAAAATTTAAATTTTTAGTGTTTTAAGATTGAGAACTTTGTCAATGGCAAAAAAGTAAAATAGTCAATGCAAACAAACGGAGTTTTTTAAGATATATATACTTCCCAGTCCCAAATCAAGTTTGGGCAAGCGGGGATTTAAAGGGAGTTCTTGGGATTGCACCATCTTTTTTGATGGCAAATCACTAGGAGTCTATGGGGGAACACCCCTAAAAAAGTACAAAAAGGATGTGTTTCCCACTAGAAATATTTAAAAATCTAAATGTTATTATTTACTGAATAAAAAAATCATAACCCTATTAAATCCCTACTCCAAAAAATACAAGAATGATAAACCAAACAAAAAAAGAAACAACATCCTACCATACGGGGCTGCCCCGACGGGGCGACCCGCTCGGAACGCCCCCCGACCGGAACCCCCAAATTACACCCTAGCAGATAACAAAGATCTATAATCCAGTAGAGTGTGACACTGAATGTTGCTTACAAAGATAGACTTGTAACCTAAAAGCACATATAGAATAGTACGATCCTGAAAAAAGGACAAGTATCTATAATCCAATAATGAGTGTCTCTATAATGTAGTAATTAGTGTCGCTGGCGGGGGCCCTGTATATGTAGGATGTTGTTTCTTTTGTGGCGGGGGCCCTGTTAAAGGGGGGGGGCTGTTTATTTTGTGGGGGGGCCGTTAGGGAGGGTGTTTTTATTTTGTGGCGGGGGGGCCCATATAGGTAGGGGTGTTGTTTTTTTTTTGTGTGGGGGCAGGCCCTGTAAGATAGGTGTTTGTTTCCTTTTGTGTCGGTGGCGGGGCCCTGTAAGGGAGGTGTTGTTTCTTTGTGTCGGGGCAGGGGCCCGTATAGGGGAGGGTGTTGTTTCTTTGTGGAGATGGGGGGCCCTGTATAGGAAGGGTGTTTTTCTTTTGTGGTGGTGGCAGGGCCCCCTGTATAGGGACGGTGTTGTTTCTTTTTTTTTGGGGTGGGGGCCCTGTATAGGGAGGGTGTTGTTTCTTTTTTTTGGGGGGTGGGGGCCCTTATAGGTAGGGTGTTGTTTCTTTTTGTGTTGGTGGGAAACCCTGATATTTAGGGGTTGTTTTTTTTGTGTCGGTGGTCGGGGGCCCTGTATAGGGAGAAATGTTGTTTCATTTTGGTCGGTGGGGGGGGCCTGTAAAAATAGGGTGTTTGTTTTTGTGTTGGTGGCGGGGGCCCTGTATAGATAGGGTGTTATTTATTTTTTGGGTTTGGGGCCCCGTATAGGGAGGTTTGTTTCTTTTTTGGGAGTGCTGGGGGCCCTTATGATGGGGGGTTTTTTTCTTTTGTTGGTGGTGGGGGCCCGTATAGGAGGATTTTGTTTTTTTTGGGGGTGGGGGGGGCCCTATATAGGTAGGGTGTTGTTTCTTTTGTGTTGGTGGTGGGTGCCTTGTAAGGAGGGTGTTTTTCTTTTGTGTTGGTGGGGGGGCCCCGTATAGGTGGATTTTTTTTTCTTTTGTTTGGGGGCGGGGGGCCCTGTATAGGTAGGTTGTTGTTTCTTTTGTGTTAGTGGGGGTGCCTTTTATAGGGAGGTGTTGTTTCTTTTTTTGGGTTGGTGGTGGGGGGCCCGTAAGGGAGGGGGTTGTTTCTTTTTTTGTTGGTGGGGGGGCCCTGTAAGGTACGGTTTGTTTCTTTTTTTCTGTGGCGGGGGCCCTTTTATAGGTAGGTGTTTTGTTCTTTTTTTTGGGGGGGGC
>JAODAL010068133.1:0-16951 GCA_025379985.1 Phyllomedusa bahiana
ATTGCTCCTGAGGGGGGCCCTGGCACAAAAACTTCAAAAACAGGATTTGTGAATAGGTGAGGTTTTTGGCTATACTCTCCAAAGAGAGGACTGGGATAAACTGGAGTTGGGGTTCTAGCGAGGTCGGGTTCTGATGTGAGGTAAAGGGCAGGGGGAGAAAACAAGCAAGTTTGGGGCAAGGGAAAGGCAAGGAAAAGTCTCAAAAAAAAGCAAAAGCACAGAGCGCTGTGAGTGAGATGTCCTAAAGTAAGTGGTGGTCAAAAGTGATTGGCAGTGTACTGACAGGTGGCATGTGCTGTCCCCTTAAATCAAGTAGAGCTAGTGCATGCACCCCGCAGAGGATATGCAGAGGGAGCAGAGGAGCAAGTGAGAGATGGTAATGCTGGCAGGGAGTGAGGGAGGGCTATGTATACAGTACAGAAGGGTAATGAGTGCATCTGCGGACCGGCACACGAACCGCAGCGAGTCCCTTTACTTGGCACTGTGGCAGGAGCACGGTGTGACACGTAGCTCTCGGTCTAGTCTGATAAAAGGGTAGCTGCTTTGCTTAGGGAGGGTTTTGTTAAGGGTTTTCAGATCCCTAGTTCAAGGGGTTATTAGGGCTGGTTCATAATTTGTGTTTGCCGTTGGCCAAGACCGAGGCAGTTACAAACAAATTAGTTACATAGTTTGTTAGGCCAAAAAAAGACATACGTCCATCCAGTTCAGCCCTTTTTGCTAAAGTTTTGCTGAAGTGTTGATCAAGGGGAAGGAAAAAAACCCCCATGAGGTGAAGCCAATTGTCCTCATGTTGGGGAAAAAAACCCCTTCCCGACCCAAATTTGGGCAATCAGAATAAACCCCTGGATCAACAAACCCCCCAAATCCTTGTCATATAACTTGTTATTTAATCACGCCCCCGAAAAGGCATCCAAGCCCCTTTTTTGAACTCTGTTAGTGAATTCATCATGACTTTTCCTTGGCGAGAGTTCCACAGTCTCCTGCTCTAACGTAAAGAATCCATTTCATGTTTATGTAAAACTTTCTTTCCCTTAAGACAAGGATGCCCCTTTTTCTTGATACGTCCTGGATATAAAAAATTTGGATTTTATATTGGCCCCCTTTTATATTTAAAACATATTTATTATGCCCCCTCTAAGCCATCTTTTCTCTAAACTAAAAAACCCTAACCTTGCAACTTTCTGGGTATTGCATCCACCCAGTCCTTTTATTATTCTTGTTGCCCCCCTTTGACCTGTTCAATGTCTTTCCCGTGACGATGCCCAAACTGTACACAATATTCCCATGGGTCTAACCATAATTGTATTATGGGGAAAAATGTTTCCAATCATGTGCACTATGCCCCTTTTAATAAAACCCCATGACCCTATTGCCTTGGTGCTGCTTCCTGAAAAGGCGCTCAGTTAATTTTTACTTTTTTTCCACCAGGTTTCCCCCAAGTCCTTCTCCATGCTTTTTTACCCAGGTTTTTCCATTTACTGTAATCAGTAATGGATTTTTCCTCCCATGTCATAACCTTGCATTTATCGTGTTAAACCTCACTGCCACTTCTCTGCCCCCCCCAAACCCTATTCAGATCCCTTTGTAATAACAATTATTCTTATTGTGGGGTTCCCTTTTAAGAGTTTAGTATCATCTGCAAAGATCGATATTCTCTGTGCAACCCCCTGTTCAAGATCTTTATGAAAATTTTAAAGAGGATAGGGCCCAATACTAAGCCTTGATTTCCCCCTGTAACAGGGATCCAGTCTGAGTATTACCGTTAATTACCACCCTTTGTTTTCTATCGTGAGCCATTTGTTTACCCATTGCACCTTTTTCCCCCCAGCCCAAGCTTCTCATTTTACTTCCCAAACCTTTTTGTGGAACAGTACAAAGTTTTAGAAAAATCTAAATTATAGACACCCAGTCCCCAAACCCCGATCCAGTCGGAACTAATTCCTCATAGAAGTTGATGAGATTAGTTGACAGACCGATCCTCATAAACCCTGCTGGAAGGGTGTTATACATTTATTTTTGGAGTCCAGGATAGCATCTTTTAAAAAAAACCCTTTAAACTTTTTAAACCCACAACAGAGGTTAAACTTCCCGGCCAATAGTTTCCTGGATCATTTTTTGCCCCCTTTTTAAAATATTGGCCCCAAACTTTTGCATGCGCCAACCCTTTGGGAAACATACCCCGTTCTTATACAGTCCAAAAATTTTAAGAATGGGGCCATCATCACATGAAAAAACCCCCTTAGGTAGTGTTTGTTTTTTAAGTTCCTAAGGCGGGGTTGCCCTTTTTCCCGGGGGTTAGCAAAAAAACATTTAATTTGGGGAATTTCCCTCCCCCCCTTTGCTCAAAAACGGGAAGCTCATCTCCTCGGAAATCAGGGGAGAAAAATTTTTTAAAATAGGTTTCCTTTTTTTCATCCCCCCTTTAGCTCTCCCTCAGTACTTTTTAAGGGCCAACATTTTTTTTTTAAATTTTTTTATTTTTAATATTAAAAATTTTTTGGGGTTCCCTTTTTTTTCTAGGCAATATGTCTTTCGTTCCGCTTTGCTATTTTAATCATTTTTTTCACATATTTTTTTTTTTTCCTTATAGCTTCTTAATGCTCTTTCACTGTCTCCTGTTTTAGTAGATAAAATGCTTTTTTTGTTTTTTATTGCCCCCTTTACATCTTGTGATCCCTTTTGGATTTTCCTGTACTAATTATTTTTTGACCATTTGGTATGTCCCCTTCACAGTAGGCGAAAAAGTTTTTTTTAAAGATCTCCCTTTAAATTTTTTTGTTTGCTTTTTTTAAAACCATGTCCAGTCAAACGGTTTTGGGGGCCTCTCTAAGCAGGATAACATTACCCTTCCCCAAATTTCAGTGTTTTTGGGGCCCCATGAAAAAAAGCTCTATTGAAGGAAAATGGAATTTGGGTTTTTAATTAGGGTCATATTTCCTGGGGGTCCCCCTAAACCTAAACCTTTTGTTACTCTGTCAGGTCTATTAGTCAATTTTTAAGTCAAGAAGGGTTTTTCCCCTCTATTCCGCTACTGCCCAATTTGGAAAAGGAATTGCTTTAGTTTAGAAAAAAAACATTTTTCCCTTTGTGAGAGTACAGATTTCGATTCCCCAATTTATGTCTGGGTAGTTAAAGTTCCCCATAATAAAAACCTCTTTCCCTTATTATTTGCTTCATCTTTTGCCTAAGGAGCATATCTTCCATGGGTTTTGCTATTTTTGGCGGCCTATAGCGACTCCTTTAAAATTATATTACTTTTATTACCCCATTATTTTTAACCATAATGTTTCCACCTGTTCAAAACCTGTCCCTATATCTTCCGCAGTTTTGGCTTTGACGGGAGTTTACATAGAAAATACAACTCCCCCCTTCGGGTTTAGGGTCATTCTAAATAGATGAAACCCCTGAAGTTAACCGCCCAGTTTTAGCTCTGTCCAGCCATGCTCATTTATCCCCCCTATGCAAAATTTTTCCCTTCAGCAAAATTAAAAATTTAGTTCATTTATTTTGTTTGGGCAGCTCCGGGATTGGTCAGCGCAATTTTGAGATTTTTCAGTTTTTTTTCCTTTTTCCCCATTCTTTTTAACTATTGCTACACCCCCTCCCTCCATTCACCCCCTGATTTATTACTAATTTCCCCGTCTCATCTTCACTATCTTGCACGCTATTGTGTAGTTTTCCCCCCCCCCAGTCCCCAGTTTAAATTTTTCCCCCCAGGTTCCTAACCCTTTTGACCCCCAATACAGCTGCACCCTCCCCATTTAGGGGGCGCCCATCCCCTAGCATAGATCGTAGCCAGACAGAATTAACCCCGTTTTTCCAAAAACCCAAATCCCTCTTTCCTACACCAATTTTTGAGCCCCTTATTACCTCTTAATCTTTTCCCGCTGCCTCCAGGGTGGCCTGTGGAAAGGTAATATTTTGAAAATATTACCTGAAGGTCCTTTCCCTTTAGCTTTTTGGCCTAAGTCCGGAAATTTATTTTTAAGGACACTCCACCTACTTCTAACTTTGTCATTGGTGCCAATGGTCCAGCCCCCCCCGCAATCTGTCAACCCCATCCCCGGGTAGTCGGTGGGCCCCAGGGAAAAAAACATACTGTTCGACGATCCCCCTCTTTGTGGCAAATTGCCCTATCTGTGCCCCTTATAATGGAGCCCCAATACTAGCACCTGTTAGCCACCTGCATTCCCATTCCCCGTCTTTGGAGCGACAGGTTAGTGTCTTGCGCAGCAATGCTATTTTGAGCCGAATCCCCCCATCTGCCCCTCTTGCAAAAATTTTTGGGGTGTTTTCCCGTTCAGGACTAGCCTCCCAACATTCTTCCCTCTTCTTATTTTTAACTGTTACCCCAGCTAGTGCCCCATGTTCCCGCACCTCCTGTACCATCCTCCCAGCATTACACCTGCAAGTGATTGCTCGTGAGCAGCAAACTCGATTTTTCCCAAATTGGCATTTTGGATCTCATTTGCCATTTCTCATTTAGATCCAGGATCCGGGCTTTTTAAAAGTGCAGTTGCACACATCTTGCACGCAGTATGCCCCCAACTTTGGTCAAAAGGGTTGGGGATGCATTGCACAGGTGGTGCACCGGACAGCATTTTCAAACATGGAATCATGGAGAGTTACAAAAAAATAAGATACAAATAAAAAATCTGTATAATACCCCTTTCTAAAAGCCCCAAAATTAAAGTCCCCCAATTTAAGTCCCACACTTTAAACAAAACGACCAGTTTAGACAAAAAGACACACTCACACCTTGGTTTTTCTCACTATTTTTTTAGTTTTAACCCTTTGGGTCCCAAAACGTTTAGCATGCAGAGCAGCAATCTCTCCTTGAGAAGCAAAAAGGCCTACTGCTCCACACAGGGCAATTTAAGAACATGCCAATTCCCCGCTTTTTGGGGGGGGGTCCCCCCTAATGGGTTTTCCCACCACCCTCCTGGCAGAGTTGGGTTCCTCCCGCCCCCAGAGGCAGCGGGGGACGCGGCACAAGAGTAGCGCTGGTTTTTTTTTTTACTTGGCGTTGCCGGGCCCCCCCTTCTACAGGGGGGAAACGTGCACAGCCGTACATTTAGTCAGCTTTAAAGGGAGGAGCGGAGGGGGTCGGTTTCCCCTCCTCCCTCCCCCCCCTGTTGACAGCGCCGGGTTTAGCGCGTACATACACCCAGTTTCCAGGGGGGAGTGACGCGCGGCTGCACTCAACCCCCCTGCGACGCTGAATTTTCTAAGGGTCGGGGAGATGTCGGAGCTGGGGGCCTGGTAGTAAGGCTTTTTTTATTTTTTTTTTTTAGTCATAGGGGGCTCTCCTGGTAAAAAGGGGGGGTCTACCTGAACGGGGGGGACTACCGGGTCAATGGGGGGGGGCTACCTGGCAACAGAGGGGGCCTACCTGGCTACAATGGGGGGGGTCTACCTGGCTAACAAGGGGGCACTACCTGGCTACAATGGGGGGGGGGTCTACCGGCAACAGGGGGGCACTCCCTGGGTACAATGGGGGGGGGGGGGCTACTGGGGAACAGAGGGGCATACTGGTACAATGGGGGGTAACTCCTGGCAAAAAAGAGGGGGCATACCTGGCTACAAAGGTGGGGGTCTACCTGGGAACAGAGGGGGCATACCTGGGTACAATGGGGGGTCTACCGGCAACAGAGGGGCACACCCGGCTACAATGGGGGGGTCTCCGGGAACAGAGGGGGACTACCTTGGGTACAATGGGGGGGCACTACCTGGCAAAAGGGGGGGCCTCCTGGTCAATGGGGGGGCTCTACCTGGCAACGGGGGCAACCCCTGCTGCCCAAAGGGGGGCCTTTCCTGGTTACAATGGGGTGCCTCCTGGCTAACAAAAAAGGGGCTTCTACCTGGCTAACAATGGGGCATCTACCTGGCAACAAAGGGGGGATTACCTGGTAAATGGGGGGGGGTTACCTGGGAACCGAGGGGGGACTACCTGGCTAAATGGGGGGCCTACCTGGGAAAGAGGGGGGGACTCCTGGCTACAAGGGGGGGGGGACACTGGCTACATGGGGGCACTCCCCGGCTAACAAAGGGGGCATATACCCCGGCTAACAATAGGGGGACTACCTGGCAACCCAAAGGGGGCATCTACCTGCAACAAAGGGGGCATCATGGCAACAATGGGGGGTCTAACTGGCTTACAAAGGGGGCATTTTACCGGCTAACAAAGGGGGGGTCTACCTGGGTACAAATTTTTGGGTCTTTCCCTGGCTACAGAGGGGGTCTACTGGCTACAGAGGGGGGGTCACCTGGCTACAAGGGGGCATCTACCTGGCTACCCAAAGGGGGATCTACTTGGTACAGGGGGATCTACTTGGCTCAAGGGGGGATCTACCTGCCTGTAAGGGGCACTACCTGGTTATGGGTGGCTACCCCTGGCTATAAAGGGGATCTACCTGGGTTTTTTCCAAAGCCTTTGCAGTTAGGTGGAGTGGGTGTGGCTTTTTGAAGGGGCGTGGCACACCGACAAGATGGGCGTGTCACCCTCTACAATCTCCTGCTTTTTCAATTTCAAAAGTTGGCAACTATGAATTTAAGCACTGCTGATTAGGTAACCACACCCCTAAGTAGTCACATGACTAGTCACCTGCTTGATTCAGCAAAACTCAGTAAGGATGTATGGATGTATGCTTGCAGTTATGGAACTGAAAGACACAAAACTACTCTTCAATACAATAAATGTAAGCTAGACACAATGGGCGACATGTATGAAGCTCGCCGGGTCGGGTCGTGCTTTTCCGCTAGTTTTCCGGCGAAATCTGCGCCTGATCTATGTCGGGGCCGGGGCGCGCTCATACATACTATGTAAAGTCCGCCACGCCTCGCCAGTGTGTTAGGCGCAGTGCGGGACTTTGGCGCAGTGCGGTGCTGCGCCTGAGATTCGCCGCCCGAGCTAGTGCACTCATACATGCGGGGAAAAGTCCGCCGTGCCTCGCCAGTGTGTGGGGCGCAGCGCGGGGACTGAGGCGCAGTGCGGGCTGCGCCAAAGATTCGCCGCCGGAGGTAGCGCACTCATACATGCGGGGAAAAGTCGGCCGCGCCTCGCCAGTGTGTGGGGTGCAGTGCGGGGACTTAGGCGCAGTGCGGGGCTGCGCCGAAAATCTGTTCCGATGCGAGACAGGAAAACAGCGAGAAATCATTCCACATGTCGGTGCGGAGTATGAATCAAAAATCGCCTTTATAAAGGCGTTCAACATTCTCAGAAAAGAGCTGAAACCTCAAAAATAAAAAATACATAAAACAAAATCACTTTCCAAATATCCTTATTCAAGAATTAGGATATTGGAAATTGCCAGGAAATACAGTAATTCAAATTCTGAAAGCTATTCTCATTGGTCGGCAGAAACCGGCCAATCAGAATAGGAGCGACAGTGAACCATTAAAACCTATAGAGAACTATAATCAAAGGGGACAGTTCCAAAATAACAGTAAAAGACAGATAAGAGCTGATTGGCTGAGCTAGCGGGGGCTTGGCTATTTCGGCCAATCAGAGCGCGAGCTACTTCTCTCATTGTAGTCTATGGAGAGATCGGCGCAATGCAATCTCGGCTCTCAGCGCCGTGCGGCATGGAGTATGAATGAAAAAAATAATTTTTATTAAGTGTAAAACATTCTCAGATAAAGCGCTGAAACCTTCAATAAAAATAAATCCGTTAAATCCCGAACAACGCGTTTGTCGCCGAGACCGCCGCTACATAGGGAATTGCAATAGAGAGAGTTGCCGGGAAATATAGTAATTCAAATTGTTTAAACTCTTCTGATTGGTCGGCATAAACCAGCCAATCAGAATAGGAGCAACAAAGACCCATTAAAACCTATGGAGAAGTTTTGACCAATCAGAATAGGAGCGACAGTGTCCCATTATAACCTATGGAGAAATATAGACCAATCAAAATCAAAGGCGGGACAGTTCAAAATACAGTAAAAAGACAGAAAAGAGCTGATTGGCTGAGCTTGCGGTGGCTTGGCTATCCCAGCCAATCAGAGCGCGAGCTACTTCTCCCAATGTAGTCTATGGAGAGAGCGGCGCACTGAAATCTCGGCGCTCAGCGCCGTGCGGCATGAAGTATTTTATTAAAAAAATCATTTTTATTAAGTGTTTAAATATTATCACATAAAGAGCTGAAACCTTCTCTAAAAATAAATCAGTTAAATCCCGGTCAACGCGTTTGTCGCCGAGACCGGCGCTACATAGGGAATTGCAATAGAGAGAATCGCCGGGAAATACAGTAATTCAAATTGTTTAAGCTCTTCTGATTGGTCGGCATAAACCAGCCAATCAGAATAGGAGCGACAGTGGCCCATTATATCCTATGGAGGAGAATTGACCAATCAGAATAGGAGTGACAGGGACCCATTATAACCTATGGAGAAAAATTGACCAATCATATTCAAAGGCCGGACAGTTCAAAATACAGTAAAAAGGCAGAAACGAGCTGATTGGTTGAGCTAGCGGGGGCTCGTCCAGCTTAGCCAATCAGAGCGCGAGCTACTTTCTCATAGAGTTCTATGGGGAAAAGAAATTCCGAGCGAGCTCTGTGATTGGCTAAGTTAAAAGAGGCGCCGTTATTTGGACCAATGGGAGAGCGAGCGACGCTCCTATGGGTTTTCTAATGCAATCTGAAATAAAACTGTACATGGCCGAAATCAAATTATAAGACTACAGAAGTTGTCCCGATGTGTATATAAAATGAATAATAATATGGGGGTAACGAAAAAAAAATATTACATCAATCAAATCATGTTTATTTCTTTATTTTCGTTGCACCCATACTATTGATCCTTGGATAACGAAAATAAAGAAATAAACATGATTTTATTGAATTAATATTTTTTTTTCGTTACCCCCATACTATTATTCATTTTTATATACACATCGGGACAACTTCTGTAGTCTTATAATTTGATTTCGGCCATGTATAGTTTTATTTCAGATTGCATTAGAAAACCCATAGGAGCGTCGCTCGCTCTCCCATTGGTCCAAATAACGGCGCCTCTTTTAACTTAGCCAATCACAGAGCTCGCTCGGAATTTCTTTTCCCCATAGAACTCTATGAGAAAGTAGCTCGCGCTCTGATTGGCTAAGCTGGACGAGCCCCGCTAGCTCAACCAATCAGCTCGTTTCTGCCTTTTTACTGTATTTTGAACTGTCCCGCCTTGGATTTTGATTGGTTCAAAATTCTCCATAGGCTATAATGGGTATTTGTCGCTCCTATTCTGATTGGCCGAGATAGCCAAGCCCCCGCTAGCTCAACCAATCAGCTCTTTTCTGCATTTTTACTGTATTTTGAACTGTCCCGCCGTTGATTCTGATTGGTCAATCGTTCTCCATTTGGTTTTAATGGGACACTGTCGCTCCTATTCTGATTGGCCAGTTTATGCCGACCAATGAGAATAGCTTTCAGAATTTGAATTACTGTATTTCCCGGCAATTTCCAATATCCGATTTCTTGATATTGCGCCGTTCTAGATTTTTGGAAAGTGATTTTTTTTTTAATTATGTTTATTTTTGAGGTTCAGCTCTTTTCTGAGAATGTTTTCCGCCTTTATAAAGGCGATTTTTTCGGATTCATACTCCTGCTGCACGGAGCGGAGCGCCGAGATTTCTCTTGCGATCTTCTGTATGTTTCCTCGCATGTTCCGATCCTGCTTCACTTCGCCGCCGCCGGAGGATTTAGACCAAAATAAACTAGGTCTGCCTGTCGGAGCTGCCGAGCGCTGCATTGTGCCTCGCTTTTCCGACTCGCGATCGTACATGCCTCGGAGTATACGAGCGCGCCGCGTCCCACCCCGGAACGCCTACACCGCGCCCACACCGCGCCCACTGCCCGCCCCTTCATGCGGGGCGCAGCTGAAAGTGGCGAACGCTGTGCCTAACACCGCATCCCTGCGTCCGACAAGGGGATTCGGGCCGGGAGGCGCAGTATACGCCAAAAAACAGGCGTAAAGCCCGATCATACATGTCGCCCAATATGTATAGCTGCAATGGATAAACTATATGTCTGCTACAGATTTTAAATGTATTGCAATGATAAATAAACACAGGTATTTGCTGAAGGATTAACCCCTTACCGCCGGAGCCAGTTTTGGCCTCTCTGACAGAGCCCCATTTTTAAAATCTGGCATCTGTCACTTTATGTCAGAATAACTTTTTGACACTTTAACCTATCCATGTGACTCAGAGATTGTTTTCTCGTGACACATTGAGCTTTAAGATAGAAAGAAATTTTGGTCCAAAAAATGCTTGTTTATTTGTGAAAAATATTAAAGTATCGTGAAAAATTTGAAAATTTCAAACTTCAAAAATTTCTGCATGTAAGACAGATAGTTATTCCACTCAAAATAGTTTATAACTAGCATCTACCATATGTCTGCTGTAGTTTGGCATCATTTTTTTTAAATGTCTTTTTTTTTTTTACGACATTAGGAAGCTTAGAAATTTAGTAGTAATTTTCACATTTTCAAGAAAATTTGCAATATACATTTTTTTAGGGACCAGTCCAGTTCTAACGTGATTTTGATTGGCCTGTATGTTAGGTACCCACATAAAGGACTTCATCTAAGAAACTACACCCCTTAAAGTATTCAAAACAGCATTTAGGAAGTTTATTAAACCATTTGGTGTTTCACAGAAATTAAAGCAAAATGGAAGTGGAATTTCAAAATTTCACTTTTTTTGCAGATTTTCAATTTTTATACATTATTCAAAAGAATACGGTAAATTTGATCAGGGAAATGCAACTACATATTAATTCCCCAGATTCTGCCGTTTTCAGAGATATCCCATATGTGGCCCTAGAGCGCTATTTAGCTCAATCACAAGCCTCAGAATAGGAGGAGCACCTACTGGACTCTAGGGTCTCATTTTGATTACGATTTTATTTAGAGGCCATTTTAGGTTTGCGGACACCCTAAGGTGCTAAAACTTAATAAACTCCCCCAAAAAGACCCCATATTGGAAACTACACCCCTTAAGGAATATATCCAGGGGTGTAGTGAGAATATTGACCCCACAGGTGTGTCACAAAATTTTTTAGCGTTGGGCTGCGAAAATGAAAAAAACATTTTTTTTCCAACAATCTGCAATTTTAGCTGAAAATGTTTAATTTTTACAAGGCATCCTGGTAAAAAAGCACCCAAAATTGTGATACGCAATTTCTACCAAGTTCGGCAATACCCTACATGTGGGTGTAAACTGCTGTTTGGGCTCATGGCAGGGAGGGAGTGTTATTTGGCTTTTGGAACGCAGATTTTGGTGGGGCCATGTCGCATTTACAAAGCACCCAAAGTACCAGAACAAGTGAAACCTTCCAGAAGTCACCCCATTTTGGATTCAGCCTCCCTCAAGGATCTCATTTAGGGGTGTATTGTGCATTTTGGGCGCACAGGTGTTCCATAGTTTCTTTTTTGCATTGGGCTATGAAAATGAGGGGGAAAAACGCAATTCCGCCATTGTTTTTTGGGCTTCAATTCTACAGCGTTCGCCGTGCAGTGTAAATGATGTGATATCTTTACTATGGGAGTCGGTACAATTGCAATGACATAGATTTTTATATAGTTTTTTATGTTTTATTACTTTTACACAATAGAAATAGTTCTATAAAAAATAGCGATTTTATGTTGTCCTGTTCTAATAGCCTTAACTTTTTCAATTTTCTGTATACGGAGCTGATCATGGGCTTGTTTTTTGTGGGATGAGTTGAAGTTTTTATTAGTACCTTTATGGGGGGCATATGCCGCTTTGATTACTTTATATAGTTAAAAAAAAAGTGTTTTTATTGTGTTAAATAATATTTATGCATCGCTGTCTTCTGAGAGCCATAACTTTTTTATTTTTCCGTATACAGAGATGTGTAAGGACTTTTTTTTTGACGTTTTAATTGGTACAACTTGGGCGTTTATATGAGTTTTTGATCGCTTTTTATTTCATTTTATGTGCTGCAGGATGTACAAAAATCGCAATTCTGTGACTGTTTTTTGTTATTGTTTTTTACGGCGTTCACCGTACGGATTAATTAACATGACATATTTATAGGGTGGGTCGTTCCACATGCGGCGATACCAAATATGGGTACTTTATTTATTTTTGATCTTTTTTGGGGCGATTGGCGTTTGCAAAGGGGAAAAGGGCGGTGTATTTTATTTTTTGTGTTTGTGTTTTACTTTTTTTAACTTTTTCAAATTTTTTTACTTTTCCCAGTGCGGATTTGTAACAGCAAATCCCCACTGGGGAAAAGCAATCGTTAGATTGCTGTTTGAATAGGAGACCTGTGCACAGCGTTACTGCATTGTGGGCCTGGGGATGTCAACCGACTACCCGGATGCTTTGAGAAAGCAACCGGGGCGGGGGGTAAGAGACCCGTGAGCGGCATCTCTGCCGCTCGCTGCGCCGGATCGCAGGAGCTCACTCCTCCTGCGGCTTCATTATCGCAACCATGACAGGTTGCGGTAATGAAGCGTTTTCCACCCGCGGCCGGAGTGAGCTCCGGCCGGGGGTGATGTGGCATGAAGCCAGCAGTAATTTACCGCTGGTTCCATGTCGCGATCGTGCGCGGCTTGCCCGCAAGCCCGCGCGATCGCCAGGACGTATGCATATGTCCATTTGCGGGAAGTCACTTCCCGCTAGGGCGTATGCATACGTCCAATGTCGGGAAGGGGTTAACAAGGACTTCCCCACCCAATATTGAGTCCCACACTTAAGCAAAACAACACACTTAGACAAAAAGACACACTCGCACGCTCGGATTACTCGCTATTCTACTTAGATTTTAACCCTTGGATCCAAAGCAGTTCGGCATTGCAGCAGCAGCAATCAGCAGAGCAGCAGCAAATTGGGGATGGAAGAGGAGTTTGGAAGAAACGCTGGCCCGGTTAAGGATGTTCTGCTGAAGGGTTTTTACTGTCTCACCGTTGGATTTGGTTCTGAAGAAGTTTCGTTTGATCCATAATTTGTCATTTCCGAAGGGGGCTTTGGTTTATGATAGCATTGATCCGGCATTGTGTTCTGTGGCTTATGATTCTGATTCAGCAGTGGATGGGTTTGGTGTTTTCGGAAGAGTGCTTTGTTGGCTAAGACTGACTGAGTCAGTGTTTCAGTTCCCCTGGAGAGTTTTCCATTGTTGAGGTTGTGTTGGTGAGGGAGGGTGGGGGTGTTTGTTATTATGTGGACTATTGTTTGACAATGGGGTGTTCTATTTAGTGTGCATATTTTAAGGCCTTTAGTACTTTTTGGAAAAGATGGGGAAACCAGAGGCTGGTTGGCCGTCGGCAGTGCACTATTTGGGTGATTTCTTGTTTGTGGGGCCTGCTGAGTCAAGGGTTTATTCAATGCTATTGCACACAATGGTGGCGGGGCGTTGGTGTGTGCCGTTGGCTCCAGGTAAAACTGAAGGCCCATGTAGGGAAGTAAAATTTTTGGGTATTGTTATTGATACCGTGGCGATGGAGTGCAGATTGCCTGGTCATAAGGTGGAGGATTTGGAATGTGCAATACAGATAGTTCGCGGGCAAAGAAGGAGCCATTGAAGCAGGTTCAGACTCTGTTAGGGAAGTTGAACTTGACATGTCAGATTTTGCCCATGGGACAATTCTTCTGCAGATGCTTAGCACTGGTGACAGCTGGGCTTCGGCTCCTCGCCATTTTTTGTGTTTGTCAGGAGAGGTGCGGTAGGATTTGTCAATGTAGGAAGCCTTTATAGCTCGCTACAAAGGAAGGTTGTTATGGATTAGGGAGGTGGTCTGAAATGTAGATTTGGAGCTTTATACTGATTTGTCCAGTGCTCATGGTATCGGGATCTACTCTTAAGGCCAGAGATGAATGAAGTGTGGCCGGACTCATGGTTGGAGACAGGTGTGGTGTCCAATTTGCCATTGTTGGAACTGATCCCAATTGTGGTGTCTACAGAGGTGTGGGGGACCATTTGCAGAACAGAAGGGTTAGATTCTATTGTGATCATTTGGGGGTTTCATGGCCTTGCATGTTCCCAGGACATCTAACTCTCTGGTGATGCTCTTTCTTACTTTCAGTGGAACAGGTTTTGCGTGTTGGGGAGTAGAGCAACATGGTCAATCCTTCCCAGAGAGTCTCTGGAACATGGCATGAGAGTAATGGTGTCATTAGTGCAGCAGTCTGTGAGTATGATGACCTGAAAAACTTATTCACTGGTTTAAGGCTGTTTGGAGGAGATGAGTTGTGGGTGTCAGTCAGATGAGGATTTCCTGGTTTTATTGTTATACTCATTGGTATGTGTTTTAGCAAAGGAGTTTATTTTGCAGGATTAATTGGATGTATCCAAATAATTTCTGGTCAAGCAAGCCTTGAATAGACATAGAAGGAATGGCATAGTTCAAACAAGAGGAGGCCGGTTTCATTCCCATTGCTGTGGATGTTGTCAGCAAGCAGAGAAGGAGTGTTTGTCACCTTACAAGGTGGTTTTCTTTAGGGCAGCTTTTGCTCTAGCTTTCTTTGGGGCTTTTAGGATCACCAAGTTGGTGGTAAACAGTTGTTAGTCAGTAGGGGGTGTCCTACTGAAGGATGTCGTGGTGGAGTAGGATGGCTTGGTGTGCTGGTTGCGTAAATCCAAAATGGATCAAGAGAGGTGTGGGCATTGAATATTCTTAAATAAGTTAAGTGGTAGTGAGCTTTGCCTAGTGCAAACTAGGTAGAGCACTTTTTGGCTGTTTCTCTGGCTGGGAGTATGGTCTTTCTGTGCCTCCCCTGGGTGTGTATTCGCTCTTACTATGGGTGACTATATGGTGACATATCATTGATTTTTGTATACCTATATGTGTATTTTGCTATATACTATGTTATTTATTTGATATGATTATGCACCTTATGTATACCACCTAGTGTGGGGTTGTATCTTTTTGGTACCACCATTTTTAGCTATATGTATTTGGTCTATGTATTTTCGTGTTTTTATTATATATTTTGATATCAATAAAGGTTTTGTATATATGTATTTTTGATTTTTCTTTTGGAAGTAATTCTATATTGGTGTTGGGAGTAGGGTGTTGTTGATTCATGAGAATGGTAACTCCCCATCACGATACCAATTTTTAGCAATATTCTGGAGATGTATCAGGGTTTGCAGGTTGAAGGAAACTTTTGTAAGAAAACTTTTGTACACATTCTTTGAGGTTAGGGCAGCTACCGAAGCCGTTAAGTGGGGTTCGGGTGAGGATGTTATTAAAAAGATTTTTCGGTGGGAGTCGGGTTGTTTCCGGGGTTATGTGCGGCCACAGATGTTGTAGTAGGGTTGATCGTTTATGTCTTTGGTTAACCTTGATTGATGTTGTTTCTTGTTATCTCTTAGGTTGCTTGCCATGGAGAGTGGTGCTTAGACCCTGCGGCCATCAGCTTGATTTCAAAAAAGAATTATTGCAGGTTCATTGGATAGGAGTGTGGGGTATGCACTGGAGTTGCTTTCTTGTTTCTTAGCTTCAGGTTTACGCCAGTATGGATTGCTACTCGGACATCTTAAGGGGGTTGTCTCACTACAAGGATTGCTTTTTATGTTAAAGATTTTGCAAAAACAAGTCACTTTGCAATATATGTCCATTAACAGTATCCTACCTATTCTGAGATATCCCCTCTTGTATGGGCTGTACAGTTCCTCGGGTGCTATACTACAGACCTGTTCAATCTTCATGATAGGCTGCTACCGGGGTTGCTATAGCCTACAGCCCGGCTTCTACTTGCACCTAGTGGAACCCTTTAACCCGCCCCTGATTCAATGAAACCAAGAAAACAGGATTGAGTAAAGAAAAAAATATAGGACCCCAAAACCCTTTAACACCTCCTGACGGCGGTCATAATAATGGCTCTAAAAATTTTTTTGCCCTTTGCTTCTGAAAGCCAAACTTTTTATTTTTCCCCCTTTCTGACATATGGGGGTTTTATTTTGCGGGACAATTTGAATTTCTATGGTATTTTTCATATTACAAGAATTACTGGGGAACGGCACAAAAAATTCTAAGTGGGCAAAATGTAAAAAAAACATTGTTGCGCCATTTTTGGGGAAAGGGTTGTTTTTAGGGGTTTATTCTTCGGTAAAAATAGGTGTTATCTGTTTTCTACAGGTTGATACACATCTGGCAATACCAAAAGTAGGGTTTCCGTTATATTTTGTACCGTAAAAAAATTCCAAACATTTTCTATTTTAAATTTCGCTGCGGCGCCATTTTGTGCAACCAATAATTTTTTTGTAAAAACACCAAAGGACGTCAGTGAGGCAGCTTTTTTTTGCGGGAAATGTGTACTTTTTTGCAAACACTTGAAAGGACCGACTTTTTGATTACCCTTTTTTCCCAAATTTTTTTGTGAATTTAAATGACCAAAAAAAAAGCTTTTGGCATTTGGTTTTTTTTTTCTCGGTTTCAGCGTACGGGATAATTATATTATATTTTTATAGCGGAAAATTTTTCGGAACGCACGAACCAAATATGTGTAATTTTTTATTATTTTTTTTGTTTTTAAGGCGAAAGGGGGTGATTTGAACTTTTTTAATACTTTTTTTTTGTACTTTAAAATTTTTTTTTTTTTTTTTTTTTACTTTAACATTTAGTCCCCCTTGGTGGTTTCCACTAGGGGGCACGTCTTTAAAACAGCCCTTTTTATTGATGGAATGCATTAAGCTGTACAAAGATTGGCGGTTTCCCATTCCTGTCTGCGGAGGGAAGTGGGAAAAACCCGAAACTTTAGCGATTTAACCTTCACCGGGCTTGCGCTGCCATGTTAGCCTGTAGACTCAGTGTTTCCCCCGATGTCCCGATCGGCTGAAAAAAAAGGGGCGCGGCACCGTTTTCAGTCTTCAAACCCTGGGCCACTTTGCCGCAGCGCCTGATGGTTAAAAACGCAGGCACGACGCCGCCCGCCTTCGCTAAAACCGCCGAGTTTTTGCTGCAATTAGCCCTAACACCCCGGGGAAAA
>JAODAL010068134.1:0-16950 GCA_025379985.1 Phyllomedusa bahiana
TGGTTTGAAAACAAAAAAGGTCAAAGGTTTAAACCCCAAGGCAGCGGACTTGGGGAGGTGAGAAAATAGACCGTTACTGGTAGAGAGATCGGAGGAGGATCAGTGGGACATGGAAGATATGTTTTTCAGTTTTCTCCCATTAATTCTAGGAGATGGGGAAGAAGATGAAGGATTGGACAATAGGTTTTGGGTACTGGGAAGAGCGAGATTTAAACGGGGCGGAGTGTAAGTTGGTGTCATCAGCATACGGGTGGTACGAAAGCCATGTGATGAAATGAGCTGCCCAAAGGGCCAAAGTGTAAGATGAGGAAAAAGACCAATGGCATCCCCCAAATTAAAAAGGCCAAAGGCTATTATTTGAACCATCATTTTACTTGAACTGGACATTAATACCCGCCTGAAATTTCATGACCCCAAACCTGAACCCCCCATTTAAAAGTGCCGGAAAAAGAGTCTTTCAACCACTATTTTTTTTTCACTGGACTTGACTATCCCTGCCTGGCCCAGCATGAGCCCAAATCTGCATGCCCCAGTTAAAAAGTCCCCGGAAAAAGGAGTTTTTTCAACCACCATTTTATTTTCCCTGGACATTACTACCCTGTCCGGGGGCCACGCATGAGCCCCAAACCTGCAGGGCCCCAGATTAAAAAGTGCCGGGAAAAAGGAGTCTTTCAACCACCATTTTAGTTTCACGGGGCATTGATATACCTTTTGGGACCGCAGTATGACCATTAAACCTTCTGCCCCCAAAAAAAAGTGGGGGAAAAGGATCTTTGAACCACCATTTTAGTTTCACGGGACAGACTATCCTGTCCTGGGCCACAGCATGAGCCCCAAACCTGCATGCCCCCCACTTTTAAAAATGCCGGGAAAAAAGGAGCTTTAAACCACCATTTTAGTTGAACGGACATTAAAATTTACCTGTCCGGGCCCAAAGCAACCCGGGGCCGGATTTACAGTGGGGGGTGGAACCGGCGGCTTCCGCACTTTTAACACGCTTTAAAAAATGCCCTAAATGACGCAGCAACGAAAACTGTCGTGCAAGCAAAGTGCGGAAGCGGAAGTTTGAGAAACTCCCCCTTCCCCAGAACCGTCAAGACCTGGGTACGCTTCCCCCCTCCTATGAGTGCGGACCAATTGAGCTTCATTTGGGGAAATACGGGGGTTTAACGCTCCTGTTCCCACCCAGGTGCCCTTTTTCTTGCATTCTTTATCTCATTTTACTCAATGTGCTGGTGGAAATGGTCTCTGTACTTTGTTCTCTGTCGCGTGGCTCCATACTCCATGTCGCTCTGAATAACCTACGTCTGGTCAAGTTTTACCTGTACCTCCCTTGTACAATTCGAGGAATTTTTTTAGCCAGCTATTTAGTTACTGTGCAAATTTTTTTAGTAGTTTAATTCTAGAATAACACATTTTTGAAATAGGATGGAATCGCCACGCATTTCTTTGTTTCTCCATTTATTAATTGTATTAAATGGGTTGTCTCAATACAGGGATTGTATAGGCTAAGTGTTTGCGACCAGGCGTCCCGCGACTCCTCCTGCGGGCACCGTTGCAGCTCTGCCCCGGACTCCCGGGACGAGTGCCGCCGCTGCCCGGTTGTCACAGGGCGAGGCGGGCGCACTTCGCCCTCCGGCGCGCCAGTACTTACCCGGCCACTTCCCGCCTGTGTCGCCTGCAGTCTCCTGCCTTGTCGGCAGGGGCGCGCGCGTCCCTGTGATCTAAGGCGGCACCGCGGCCGGGCTCTGTGATATTTAAAGGGGCAAGTACGTCCGTGATTGGGATAATTGGCCGTGCACTGCCTCTATTTCACCTGGCGCTTCCGCCCGCTCCTTGCCGGATCCTTTAGTAGGCCTTTGGCCTATCGAGAAACGTTCCCTATTGTCTCATCCCTGATCTACCGGTACCTTATCCTCGCTTCGCGTCTCTTGACCACGAAGACATCTGCCTCCTGCCGGCTGACCGTCCTGTCCTGTCCACACCACGAACCATAGCTGCCTGCCCTGACCTTCTGCACTAAACACCCGGTACCCTAGCGAGCTCTGCCTGACGATCAATTTGGGCAGCCACGCTTAATAACATCTGGGCAGCCACCGGGCAAGGTTCAAGTCACTCAGGGTAACGACTGGTAGACTCCCGCCGCAGGGCAAGTCCATCCCGCTTTGCTGCCTGTGCTCTGGTGAAAACGGCGGGTGACCTAACTTAGAGTTCCGTTCCCTGGCGTGGCTTACACACCATCGCTTGTGGTGGTTCGGCAGTGGAATCCACTCCCGGCGTCCGGAACCGTAACAAGAAAGATGCCGGCCGTTGGATCCCGTCCAAGGTACTCGCTGGCCCAGTGTGGCGGACCTCTTCTCGTCTCGTGGTGACCCGACAGTCTCAGGGCAACTAGGCCCAGCAGGGGCAACAGCTGGACATCAGTTGACCGCCATGATTGGGTGGGGGGGCAGGCAGCTCGATCACCGCCCAAGCAGCAACTCCACCTCCTCCTGTGGCCGCGTCCCGCACCGGCGATTCCACTGGCTCCGTTGGGACCCAAGCAGCCGTTTGATCCTGCCTGCCAATTTGACGGTGATAGCCCAAGTCTCTGCAGGTGTTTTCACACCCAGTGCACCATGCACATTGAGTTAATGGGGACCAATTCCTGACTGAACGTTCTAAGGTGGCGGTTAGTGGTCAGCCTTGTTGTCCGGAGAAGGCCCTGGCCTGGGCTACACCGATGGGGGGGGATGGGACAGGAGCGATCCTGTGGACTGAGCGCGCGGATCCTGCATGCCTTCCTACAGCTGAATTCCTCAGTGTCGTTCGGGGAGGCCAGCCCGAGTCAACTTCTGCAAGAGACGGCACACTTGAAGCCTACTCCAGAGTGATACTTCAGCCGTAGAGTATCGGCAGTAGGGCAGTTTCGGCACGCCTGGCATACAATGTTTGTCCTGTGAATGACGTCCGCCACTGCGTGCCACCTTTAAGAAAGGCCTTTCTCAGTCAGTATCAAGGACGCCTCTTGGCCGCAAGAGATTTGCGCATCCTCTATAAAGCGAATTGAAACCACCTGTGCCACTCCGCATTGACTTGCGCTTCGCATTAAATGCAAGTAAGAGCTCCTGCCAAAGATCGCGACCTGGCGGTGTCGACCACCGTCCGTCTGCACGCCTGGCATCCGGTGTTCCAGAGGCCTCCACTGGCGCTTCCTCTACTCATCTTGAGGATGAACCCATCGTGTGGATGCAAGTCGCACATTTCTGAGCAGGAATATAACCCGTCGCGCGCACAGAAGCTATTCTGTACTGGCGCAATTCGCAGGATCATTTTCGGATGATCTAGTCGCTCTTCGCCCCCAACTTCCGGGAAACGCCCGCACCGTAGGCTATTGGTAGGCCATCCCTAGTTGTGAACTCTACCATCCCCACAGGCCTGACTATGCCGGTGATAGATCACGACTGACTCTGTTTTGTTATTCGCAGGCTCCTGCGTTCTCTGGACTCCCGTTTCCGCCGTGAGACCTTATCTCACTCCGTCCCTTTGTATACGCCTTTACCACTTCCTGTGGTTAGTCTGGAGAAGTCCGTTGGTGAATCCTCCGTCACAGGGGAGGCTTGCTTGGAGACGCCATCTGGTAGCAGACTCAAGCCTGGTAACCCTCCATGTGGGCGCCCTGTCTAAGGATGAAGATCTCCCTCTATCGTACTGTTGCTCGGTCTTCCTCTGGCGATACCTGTTGGGGCTCCCTGGCTGGGCAGCGCCATCCCCTACGCTTAATTGGATGACATGCGAGGTCGTGCTCTGGGACCTGACTGCTGGAACTCTTTGATCCTGGTGGCACCTCCCCGGTGTCGCTCTGTTCCTCCGCAACCGTCCTCCAGGCCACTCCAGGTTTGCCTACGTAATACGCGGTATTACGGCGGACGATCTTCTCGGGATAAGCAGGCCGATAAGAGAGGGCCTTCCGCCTCAACGCCCCTATGACTCCCCTATCGATCTACTGCCGGTGAGCAGTTCCTCCGAGGGGTCAGGGTTTACCCACTGTCGGTACCGAGGATACCCAAGTGCCATGTCGAACCTACATTAGGGACAACCTGCAGAAGGCTTTATACGCTAATCCTCCTCCCCGGCGTTGGCAGGATTTTTATGCGTTGGCAGAAGAAAGATGGCTCTTTACGGCCGAGTAACGACTATCGTGGCCTTAACAAAATCACGGTGAAAAACCGCTATCCCTTGCGCTGATCACGGAACTGAATTGCCGTCGGCTTCGCGGAGCAAAAATCATTCTCCAAGTTTGACCTGCGAGAGGGCCTACAACCTCATCCGCATTCGAGAGGGGGATGAGTGAAGACTGCATTTAACACCCGGGATGGACATATTGAATATCTCGTCAAGCCCTTACGTTCTGTGGCAATGGCCCCAGCAGTCTTCCAAGAATTTGTGAACTATATCTTCCGGATCTCCTTTACACTTGTGTCGTGGTCTACCTAGACGACATTCTGGTGTTCTCTGCCGATGTGTATAATCATCGTCTCTCATGTCCGCCTGGTATTTGGAGCAGGCTACGGGCCAACCACCTCTAAGCGGCTAAATAAAGACATGTCTCTTCCACCAGACCAGCCACCCGTTCCTTGGTTACGGTCATCTCGGACCAGCGCGTTCGCAGATGGATCCTTCCAAGTTGTCGAGTCTGTCTTGCAGTGGCCCCGGCCGTATGGGGCCTATTGAGTTAATAGCAATGCTTCCTGGCTTCTCGAATTACTATCGTCGAGTTTATCCACTCATTATCTAGCTTTGGTGGCACCTATCATTGCACTAACCAAGAAGAACACCAACTCCTAGGCAGTGGCCGCGCAAGCCTGAAAAGGCATTTGGCTCACTTAAGGCAGCCTTCGCCTCTGGGCGCCCGTCCTGAGCCAGGCCTGATTCTCGAGAAAGGCCATTCTTTCTGGAGGTGTATGCCTCTCGGTCCGGTGGCTGGCGGCAATTCAGACGCAGAAGGGACCTAGATGGCAAATGGTCACCTGTGCTTTCTTCTTCGAAGACTTTGCTCCGCCTGTCGGAGAGATATTACACCATCGGGAGACCGGGGAGTTGCTGTCTGATCAAGCTACCCTAAATATGTGGCTATTTTTTATTATTTTGATATATATAAATTTATAATTTAGGAATTATTTATATCTTTATAAATTATATTATATTGTAGTATTTTATAAAATTTTGGGATATCATCTTTGAAGGGCTCACGCTACCTGCCATCACCAATTTACTCCGACCCAATGAAAAGCTCTTCAAAAACCTTCCAATCCGTTGCCCAACGCCTCAACCCACTTTTCAATCCAGGTGGTTCCCTGATTCTTGCTCGCGGCTTCAATTTCGCAGATACAATTTTCGTCCCGCAGTGAAGAATGTCAGGGGCCGATGCGGGCTCTCGCCGTGTCACCGATGAGTTTGGTGAAGGATGGCACGCCCAGCATATAATTTCACCCTGAACGCCTGAATCTCGGTGGCTCCAAGTAATGCTGTAAAGGTTCCTGCCAGGGAATGCACTTATGTCCGTCCTGTCGCTCGCGGGCGAGAGAGAATTTTGAAATGGGGGACACTGTTCTCTGCATGGGGTGTTGAGTTTTGTGGCTGTTCACGCCAGGAGCACTGCAAAACCTTTCTCCTAATCTCTCGTTTTTTTACTGGTGGACCATAGCGTTTGGCTAGGGACGATCAACGGATTAATCTGAGAAGTCCTCGCGATTAGTTGTGCTCTTAAGCAGAGAACTCCTCGCCACATACAGCGCCGCGAGGTTTGACTCCAGCCTCTGGCCCATCCCTTTGAGACCCCATGGACTCATGTGGCAATGGATTCACGTCATTGATCTGCCTCTCCTTCGGAGCAACACTTTATCTGGGTGGTCTCTGACCGTTTTTCGAAGATGGCGGCACTTTATCGCCGTTGCCAGGGCTCGCCCTTATGCCCCATCCGTTGTGCCAGTCCAGTTTTTTCTCCACATCTTCCCGCCCTACACGGACTTCCGCAGCACATGTTTCTCGGATCGGGTGGGTCAAAAGTTTTGTGTTCGAGGTTCTGGCGGGCCCGCTCTGCTCCTCCGGTTGGCAGGTGGAACCTCAGATTTCTCTTCGGCGCCTACCACCCGCAGACAAACGGCCAAGTGGAGAGGATCAATCAGGATCTGGGGGGCTATTTCACGACATTTTGTCTCGGCTACGACAGGATGTGACTGGTCCGCTTGCTTCTTTGGGCGGAGTTTACCTATACACTCCCCTGGAGTCGTAATCCACTGGTACCCTCGGCCATTTTTCATTGTCTACTGGTCAGGCATCCCCGCCCTCCATATACCATTGTCTCCATCCAATCAAAGTGCCGGCAGCGGATAGCTTTGCCCAAGATATGGCGTCTCATGGAAACGAGACGCGCCAGTCCTCTGCAGCATGGCATCCGCATTGGCATGAAGGTTCCAAGGCGGACAAGAATAGAAGACCCTCCCCATTGTTTTCGGTCCTAGCTGCCAAGGTCTGCTATCGGGCCAGATATATCCGGCTAAGATCCCCCGTACAAATTGGGGCCCCCGTGTAGCTTAGACTCTATTCTTAAGGTATGCTACAGCGCCGCTCAACCCTGGACCTGGCCCCTACCAGAACTCCAGGCTCGCACCCACAAGCGTATTCCCAACTCCCTCACATGTCTCCTTGTTTTGAAGCCATGTGGTCTGAACCGTTTTTACCAGAAGATCAAGCCTCCATCATCTGAAGCGGAGGGCCGCCAACATCTTCATCTGTATAATGAGTATCCTAGACATGAAGACCATCAAGTGGAAGGCGGTAATTCCTGATTCGAGCTGTGAAGGAGTGTGAATGGTCCTGAGGAGAGATCGTGAGCCGGAGGACAACATCTAGGACGCGTGAGTTGGCTGCATAGATTCCTCCAGGCCAGGAAGAAGGGGAGGGCTAATGTGGGGTGGGGAGGTGAGTACTGTTAGTCGTCCGGGGAGTGAGTAAGGCGTCCCGCGACTCCTCCTGCTGGCGCCTGCGCAAGCTCTACCCCGGTCCCGCGGGCGAGAGTCCGACGCTTCCCGTGTGTCGGGCGGCGTGAGCGCATTCAGACATCTCTCGGTGGGCGGCCAGTACTATACGCCGGTAGTAGGGGGGCCCGCGCTCCTGTGTCCCTGCAGTCTCCTGCTGTCCCGGGCGTGGTGCGTCCCTGGATCTAAGCGCAGCGCGTCGCCGGCTCTTTTTAGATTCTTAAAGGGCAGTGCGCCGTGATTGGGTAATTGCCGGGGCCAGGCTGCCACTATTTCACTGCTGGTCGCTTCCGCCCGCTCCCTGCCGTATCTTTAGTGCCTTGCCTATACGAGAAAGCTTCCCTATGTCTCTTCGCTGATCTACCGTGTACCGTATCCTCGCTTCCGTCACTTGACCACGGAATCTCTGCCGCCTGCCCTGACCCGCCTGCCTGTCTCACGAACCACGACCGGCATAGGCTGCCTTGCCCTGACCTCTGCCTGACCCCGACGATGAGCGAGCCTGCCTGACGATTTTGCAACCACTGCTATACTCCGGCTGGTGCCAGCCGCAAGCAAGTCACGTAAGGGGAAACGACCTGGTAGCACTCCCGCCGGCAGTAAAGCCAATCGCCGCTTTGCGGCGGCTCCTGGTGAAGAACCGGACCTATTTAGATTCCGTTCCACTGCGGTGGCTTACACCACGCTCTGTGGTGGTCCAGTTGGATCCACTTCCCGCGTCGTCAAACCTAACACTATTTTAAAGATCTTGCAAAAACAAGTCATGTTTGAGCAATATGTGTCCATTAACAGTGTCCTACCTATTCCTGTTTCTGACAGCACCATCACCCTTGTACCACTCTTGACAATTGTGTAAGAACAAATGTGCTGGTTATAAACAACATTTTTTTTATATTAGACCTGGTAGTTATAGCTGCATTTCAAAGCAAAATGCCCCCAAAAATTCAAAGGTCATGACTCTTGAGCCACTTTGACAATTGTGTGATAGAACAAATGGTCTATTAGAAACAACATTTTTTTTATAATAAGAGACCCTGTAGTATTCGCATGTCATTTTCCAAATGGCAGCATACTCCACAAAAATTAGTAAATATGACTTCTCAGCCACTATTAAAACATTGATGAGGGAGAATTGCCACTTAAAAGCCACATTTCTTTCGTGTCAAATGACGTCATGAGTTATTGCTTGTATCTCAGCATGCTACATGACCCCAAAAAAATTATAAATACTGACTTCTCAGGCACCTATTAAAAATTGTGAGGGAGAAATGCCACTTAAAGGCCACATTTCTGTATCGGCAAAGGACCATAAGTATAGCTGTATCTCACAGCAACATGACCTCAAAACCATTGACAATGCGAAAACTTCTTAAGATAAAGTGATTAAATGGAATACGGTGTAGATCCTGAAAACCTTGGTGTCTTTTTAGCAGTCTTACTCACAGCAAAACCAGGGGCAAAATGAACTGTTGGGAAAAGAGAAAAAAAATTGCAGTAACTGAAATGATCATTTACAAAAAAAAAGTTTTCAAAGGACCATTTCCAGTTTGAAAAGGAATATTGAATTAGACGCAACTAATCGTTGAGGCTCCGGCAATTGGGGCCACCAACATCATCATGAGATCCATGTGCCTGATCATCATTGATCGGAATAGTCAAACATCGCACATTATATGGCTGTTGAAAGGCCCGGATGGCGTTTGTCCTGTACATGACTTCCTCCAGCTGTGGGCTGAAGGTCCGCCTCCAGGATATGACGCTGGCTGCTGGGTCAGGACAAACACCTCTATGTCGTGACGAGCCACGCTCGGGCCATTCGTCCATTTTGGATACCCAGAAGTCTATTGGTTCCTTAACACATACAAAAACATCGGTGGGTTCAGACGCAGATAGTCGTGCACCATGATGCAATCAGGCTGATCTCTGTGTGATGGATGTGTGTGCCCTGCATTGGCATGCGTTGTTTCGAGTAGAGGTTTAAAGCAAAGATTGCCAGAGGTCACCCATAAGAGCTTCTGCCACCTTGCCTGGCTGCTGTGCCCCAGCGTACGCCTACTTGGCACTCTTATCTTGCTGTCACGTCGCTGATGCTTGTTCCAGCCAGTGATATTTGGGAACGTTAACGGGGCAACGCAACAGATGTCTCCAGTTGATGCAATCAGGCAAGTCTCGCATTACCCTGTCATTTTACTCTCTATTTGGGTGGGGTGGAAGGAAAGTTGCTTGAGTTATGCTTATTTGATACTCTGGGATCCAGAGGTGGTCACCCAGTAACTGTTGTTCATTTTGATTGCCTTAGTGCTAGATAATGTTGGAGGAAATGTAGCATCCAAGCACTCATGGAAGATTGAGCCTTGATTTCCGGCAAAGCCTCTGGGTCGAAGGGCACTAGGGGCAAACTGATTTTCTCTCATCTTCGCTCCTCTGGTCCTCAAATTCGCAATGCCCACCTCTTTCGCAATGCAGAGATTTCGGTAACGATCGTGTGTCTAGAATACCTCCCTTCGCTCCTTCTCCTCCTCCTGCCTTCCCCCCGGCGCGGTGTGTGGGGGGGTGGGGGGGGGGGTGGGGGGGGGGGGGGGGGGGGGGGGGGGGGGGGGTGGGGGGGGGGGGGGTGGGGGGGGGGGGAGGGGGGTATGGGGGTGGGGGGGGAGGGGGGGTTGGGGGGGGTGTGGGGGGGTGTGGGTGGGAGGGGTGGGGGGGGTTGTGGGTGGGGGGGGGGGGGGTTTTTTCTGCCTCCGAGCAGAAGCTTCAACACAAAGGATCCGTGCGTCCCTGACTTGCCTGATATGATCAACCCTGAGATCTGATGCGCCACCTTGGGCACTAGGCTGCCTTGACCGCCCTGACCCACTGCCTAATGAAGACCGATGAAATTGTGAAGCACTTTCGGGCCTTGTGGATTTGTGATGGAAGAGAAAATGCTCCGATGCTCCGGCATCTGTGTCGTCTCCCTCCTCTTCCTGGCGTGACCTGTTTTTTCAGAGTGTCCAACGGATCTTCCAGAAACAAAGATCACCACAATGCTCATGGCTGATCATTGGGGGCGAGCGGGGGCGGGGGGGGGGGGGGGAGGGGGGGGGGGCGGGGGGGGGAGCATTGGTCCCGGCACTGACCATTTTGGTGGGCTTCTTCAAAACTGGGCAAGGATGGTTGCAGAGGCTCTTTCAGCCTGCCTCCACTACTCGGTGGCTCAACACCCCGAGGGTCGCTCACCGCTGCTTGTCAGTGCCATGTGTCACTTCGTGACTGCGTAATGGCATTGGCGGCTGGGCTGCTATGCAATCAGCTGGAGCATGTGGAGGGTGGAATTCGCAGCATGTTTGCCTTCGATACGTCAAGCAATGAGACGTGTTTGACGGGGAGGCCGAGCTGACACCGCTGCAACGCAGCCAGACGGGACCGAAGCAGGTGGCGAAATGCGGTAAGAGCATGAACTATAGACTATCGAGCCTTCTCTCAGCAGGCAGGTCCATACCCGGGTAGGTCTCCTTTAGTATAATTTGCTGGACCACAAGGTTCATAACATTTTCCAGGCAGGGATGTGCTCCAGGCCTACCGATCTTAAGGGTCTGACCAGGGCATATTTCGCCGCATATCGCACACCACTTGCCTGGGCACAAGGGTTTCTTGTCACCCATCCAGCGCTCGGTCTCCGTTGCGGAGAGCCGTCCACAGCTCCTGACCAGTGTGGTGATGGTCTCGCAAGAGCATATTAATTTCATACACGCCTGGTGTCTCTGGGGCACGTGATGCCACCAAGAAGACACTTGGGGGAAACGAACCTCTGCAACGCATCCTCCTGCGGTTTTGAAGAGTGCGTGCGGCCGAGCCTGATAGCCACTGTCAGCCCCCAGGGTACAGTCCCCGCCAGCTCACGCCCGTGAGCTGTCACAGAGAAATAGCGGCTTTGGCGCGAAGTCTTACTAGTCCATTGTTTCGGTCTGGTGAGATGGACTTTTCGCCGGACACAGATGCAGACAACACGCTTGAAAGTATTTTCAGATGACACGTGGCTGGCCAGGGGCAGGACGGCTTTTCTGGCAAAGAAATGGCCTTGCTCGGCATCTGGTATTGGGGCAAGCAAGGGCCAGTGACGGTGGCGGTGAACCCATCCGTTCCACGCAGACGGAAAGGCAAACATTTCGTCAAGGCCAAAAGCCTGGCAATGCGACATTCAGGGCTTTTGGCTTTGGATGGTTTGGGTTAAGTGTGTTAACTTCTGCTCCCAAAACTGGAAGACCTTAAGGCTGCTGTTGCTAGACTGGCCGCTGTAGCGGCTTGGCAGGTCATCAAAACTGAGAGGCGTGAGGAGAAGGTGTAGGATGTGGTTGGGTCCTCTGTGGTGGCTGGTGTAATCGGGCGACGGTGGAGGCTGAAGCGAGGCTGATCTCTGATCATGACCTCTGAGAGTACATGGGGCAGGCTGAAGAACACGCTTTTGTGGTGAGCTTGAGGATGCGTAGACAGAGGGTGTGGACAGTGGTTGGAGGCCGCACATCGGTCTGGCCTTTTTTGGGCCAAGTGGTTTCCTCCATTTCAACTCATGCATTCGGCTGCATGTGACTAGACATGTTGGTGGTGCGGTTAACCACCTAAGGTATCGTTGCCTTCTACCTTATGCGTTTACGGCAAAGGCGGCATATGACATCGCTGGGTGAATCAAGGCTTGGTCTAGAGAAGGCCGTCAGCTTGATAGGTCCTGACCTTTTTGACGGCGATAAGCAGGAGAGCGGTGTTGGCGGTCTGACCGATGGCTGGTCGGAATCATATCAGCGGACCATCTGCGAGCCGCCCTCTCCCCTTTACTGAGGCGGGAAACCCGTACTGACACTACCCCATCGTCTTCCTCCTCCGACTGCAGTGATGAAGTCGCGGTCGGCAAGGCAAAATCTGGGCTGAAAAGACCGGCACGTTTGGATCCGCAATGTCGTCGATCAACATCATCAACAAACATAAGACTTTGTCGTCGCTTACGATTCCTGCATCCAGGAGGGCTGCGGGCTACAAGCAAGAGGGACTGCATGGCGTTGTCCTTGACCGCCCGGTATTTATTCTGCCGCATTGACCCAGCTTCCTTCTCCTAATCTGATGGCATCAGTAAACTGGCGGTCAGAGCAATAAAATCATCGCTCTTTGGCCTCTTGATCTTTTAACATGCCTTCTGACGCGCCAACCCTCATGTTGTCATCAAAGAGGTCTTCAGAAAATGGATTATCCAAAGTGTGTGGGTACACGATTACATTTGGGCTGGCTTCATGTTGGACGGTAGGTGCGTGTGTGGATACATCTGGTGATGTGCTGATGACGCGACATTTTGGCCGTGTGATCTGTGGAAGTGACGAGGAGTAAGACAGTCGGATGGCATGGTTGGCAGTTAACTCATCTGAAGGACAGATTGGGCGACGCTGTTCGTTACTGAGATTCACAGGTGGCCGCTGTACCCAGCGGATGACAGGCCTGACGGGTCGCTGCAAGCGATATACCGTGGCATGCGTGTTTTCGCTCAGCACTGGAAGGAGCATCCTTTTCTCGTACCTCTACCTCCATGTCCTACCCCCCCCATCTTTGCTTCGCTTACGCACCTGACTTTCGCTACCATGTTCCAGAAATATACAAATTTGATAAGGTATGGAAGAGATTTTGGAAAGTCAGCTGTATATAAAAGACGGCAAATCACAGCTATGTCTCAAATCCGCTTCAAATTAAAAACAAAATTGGCTGGATTCAAATATAACTGGGCAAAGGTAGATCTATCAACCAAAGCTGGCCTGTCGCCAAAGTGAAAAAACACGTATCTGAAATGTATTCGTATAATAAATAGTATTTTTATGAGCACCTATCAAGTGTCACCTTTGGTGACTAAAAAATTGGCAGTAATTCACATTTAAAATGCAAGGTTCCTCAATGAAACAAAGCTGTAGTGCACCAAAGTCAAAAACACGTAACTGTAAATGTATTGGGATCATAAAAGTATTTTTTGGCACTATCAATTCACCTGTTGTATACTACACAATGCTGGAATCAAATTTAAACTGCAAGGGTGAGCTCTATCAAGCAAATCTGGACTGGGGGCAAAAGAGCAAAAAAGCACGTATCTGAAATGTATTCGGATAATAAAAGGTATTTTTAGGCACGTATTAATTCACCTAGTGGTGACTACAAAATTGCTGTATTCAAATTTAACAGCAAAGTAGTTTCAATCAACAAAGCTGGCCTGCGGCCAAAGTGAAAAAACACGTATCGTTAAATGTATTTCGGGATAATAAAAAGGTATTTTATTGACACCTATCAATTACCGTTAGGTGACTGAAAAAATTGCAGTATTCACATTTAAGTAGCAAGGTGGGCCTCAATAGAATCAAAGCTTTTAGTGCGCCAAAGTCAAAAAACCTCGTATCTAAAATTTATTCCGATATATAGCAAGGTATTTTTGTTCACCTATCTACCTGTGTTGACTTGCTGTATTCTAATTTATGTACAAGGTGTATATATCAACAGAAGGTGATGTAATGTGGCAAAATTGAAAATGAACAGCCTATCTGAATGTATAACTGAAAATAAAATGGAGTTATTGCACACTAAGCAAAGAGACCTGGCAGAGTTACTAGAAAAGATGTGTATCCTATACTTTCAGGCTGCCAATATCCAGAAAATATTTCAATAGAAAACTGTTAATAATAAGGGCTATTGCAATGTCTACACTAAGCTCTGGAGAACTTTATCCAGTATTCTTTATAGAGCTTTGTCTATTCGTATAATACAAGATATTTTTGGTCAGCCTTATCACAATTCACCTGTTGTCTGACTACAAAATTGTCTGGATACAAATTTTAATGCAGAGTGGGATATAATCAAGCAAAAGTGGAATTGGGTGGCCCAAAATTGAAAATGAACACCTATCTGAAATGTATACTTGCTAATAAAAAAGTGGAGTTTTGGCATCTAACAAGGAGACCTGGCAGTTACCCAAGAACAAGATGTGTATCCTATAAGTTGCAGGCTGCCCCAAATATCGCAGGAAATATTTCAATAGAAAACTGTATAATAATAAAGATTATTGTCAATGTCTACACTAAGTTTTGGTGAACTTTTATTGCCAGTGTCCTTTATTAGTAGAGTTTGTTTTGTCTGTGTTCGCCCGCGGGGGCCCCCCTCCTTCTCTCCTCCCGTGACTTATACAGCAGTAGATGCCTCCTTTAAAATTCACTACCTAACAATATAAAATCTTTGAAATCTCTAATCTTACTAAATTGTAAGGATCACAGCTAATAGTAAGGTTTCTCTGTGAAGAAATATAATAATTTCGCTGAGCTGTTGGCCACAGGCAGAGCGCAGGTCCTATCCCTATGAGACGCTGAGAGACACTGAGGCTGAACAGGAAACGCTGTTCTATGTAAAACGAGGTCATGTGATTTTTCCAGCCAATCGCAACCATACACATCCCAGTCATGACGTCGCACACACATCTCACCCTGCTCTATTCTGTAATCTGATTTGCTGGCCGCCAAAATTATAGGAAGCGCCGAAAATGGCGCGATCTTAATAGATGATGCACAGATTTTAACCTAAATTATCGCATGATCTAAAAAATCCGATCACCATAAAAACACTACCCACATTATTTGTACAATGCTTGTTTATTCAATATCAGACTTAAGACATCAGTAGTAAAATCTGAATTTATCCACTCAGCTCAATATTCCCATCCATAGGGTCTTGTTTAATGATGGGCACTGTTGTGTGAATGGGGGCCAGGTGTGAACTTAAGCATTTCTACTAGTACTGAAGCCAATAATCCAGAGCTAACTATTGAGCTTTCATGCCGTTATATATACAGTGACTGTGGGACAATCACTTACCTTACTTTTCCTATGTCTTTCAGTGACCAGATTCAGGTCAAAGAAGAAAAAGTGAGATCATCAGTTCAACATGTTATGAAATGTGACCTTAAGAAAGAAAATATCATGGATCCGATAGTCTTACCTCCTGCAGATTGTATCATCAGTGCTGCGCTTCTTGATTTTATCTGCAAAGATCAAGATGATTACATTACATATCTCAGGAGATTCTCAAAGTTGTTGAAACCTGGAGGACACCTCATATTATTAGGGCTTTTAGGTACAACTTACATAACAGTAGGGAAAGACAAGCTCCATGTTTTCACATATGATAAAGATTTTGTCAGGAAAGCTCTAGTTTCATAGTTTCATAGTTTGTAAGGCTAAAAAAAGACAAGTCGTCCATCTAGTTCAGCCTGTTGTGCTAAGGTGTTGATCCAGAGGAAGGCAAAAACCCCCAATGAGGTAGAAGCCAATTGTCCTCATTTTTAGGGAAAAATTCCTTCCTGACTCCAATCTGGCAATCAGAAAAATCCTGGATCAATGACCCCTCTCCTGAATCCTATCCACTATAACTGTTATATTATTACGCTCCAGAAATGCATCCAAACCCTTTTTGAACTCGGTTATTGAATTCACCATGACCAGTCCCTCTGGCAGAGAATTCCATAGTCTCACTGCTCTTACAGTAAAGAATCCCTTTCTAAGTTTATGTAGAAACTTTCGTTCCTCAAGACGAAGGCTAGTTGGAGAAGGCTTTGTTATTGTTTATTTTAACATAAGGAAGTGAATGGCTGTGAGTGTCCTAATTGACTATAAGGCCATTATGTTCATCGCAGCTCATAAGTAGGTTTGAGTAGAAACTTAAAGGGGTATTTCCACCTTGCACTTTAATGGCCTATCAATAGGTCCCGCATCTTAGACTCACACCTATTTCAGGATTAGGGCCCAGAAGTCTCGGTACAGAATGGAGAGCCAGTCACACGTGCACATGACTCTCTAGTCTGTCGTATGGGAGTTCTGACACACACATCGCTCCCCTTTAGAGAGTCGTGTGCAAGCAAGAACGGCTTTCCATTCTGAGCCAAAACTTTCAGGTGCCCATTCCAGAGTTAGTTGTGGGTCTCACAGGTGTGGTTTGCACCTATAAGGCTTTGATGTAATATCCCATCAATATGGCATCAAAATTGCAAAATGGGAGCACCTTTTGAAAAATAAAATACAGTTACAATTGCTCTGGAACTTAAGATTTCCCAACATATATCTCTGAGCTATGACACTTTATACTGTAGGTATACAGTTGCTTGCTTTGCCCACATGCTTCCATGTAAAATTAAACACTGTATCACATGGTAGATGGTTTTTGTGGGATGTGTTTACATAGAAAAGCATAGTTTACACTGCTTTTCTATGCAATTAATAAAAAATGTACATTGACATTTACAACCCTGATGGAGGCAAAATTAAACTCTTTTGACCTATGGCAGTTAATTTGGAGCCTATGGTGACATTCAGCTTATGCATCAGGAAATACTGTCCTTGTGAATATGTTAAATATGCTCACATAACATAATGTGAAAAGAGCTATAGACACTTTTGACATGGAATTATTTTTACATAAATTAGTAGTTACTTTGGATTATAAAAATTGATCTAAATTTAATCCACAATCTTCATAGACTTTTCTGTGGGGCATCTTCCTAGTTATACATTCTGGATATAAAATCTGAGAAATGAAGTGTTTGCACTGGGTGCTCTGCTTTCTCTCTACACTTTTACACAGCCTTTTGATTCACTCTTCTTCTGTAAACTGCTTTGTGTGAGCTGCCCTCTTTGGATGCTCCTCCATCTCAATGCTCTGATCTTCTTTATACATCCCTCTTACCCTCCCTTCTGCTCTCTCTAACATTGGGAGGAGAGAGGGGAGAGCAGAGAGACAGTGAGAGAGCGTTCCGAAGGAGGAGCAGAGCTTTGATGTACTTATGATTATTCTGGTTAGTCAGATAGGTGAAGAACTTACACAAACTTCATAGCAGTAAGATACTAGGACCTTTTAATTAAAGTTATTTCAAAGGTTTCTTAAATTTTCT
>JAODAL010068135.1:0-16949 GCA_025379985.1 Phyllomedusa bahiana
ATCTGTTAAAACCCCATTTTTTTTATAATGGGACGTAGTCTAGCTTCTTTCACAGCAAAATGCCCCCAAAAATTCAAAACTGCCCCTTGAGCCACTCTTGACAATTGTGAAAAACAAGCCCCTGGTACAAACCACTTTTTTTTAAAAAAAGCCCTTAGTATTGCTGCATTTCAAACAGCTGGCCCCAAAAATTTAAAAAAGACTTCTCACCCTGTTAAAAATTTTTGAGGGAAAATGCCACTTAAAGCCACATTTCTGTTCCAAAGGACCAAATTAAGCGTATCTCACGCAACATGCCCTCAAAACCATTGACAATGCGAAAAAATTCAAAGATAAAAGAGTAAAGGGAATACGGTTTTTGTCATGAAACCTTGGTGTTTTTTAAAACTTTTTTCCACACCGCAAAACCAGCAAATTTTTTTTTTGGGACAAATAAAAATTGCAGTAAAAATAAAACTTTTTAAAAAAAGAAGTTTTCAAAGGACCATTTCTTTTTGAAAAAGGTGTGAAGAGACCGGGAACAAATCGGGACCCGAAATTTGGGGGCCCACAACATCAAAAAGAGATCCATGCCTGATTCATCTTGATAATGTCAAACGATCAAATTATCTGTGGAAACCCGGATGTGTTTGTCTGTAAAACCACCCACTGTGCTGAAGGCCCCTCAGACATGACGCTGGCTGCGGGGGCAGGACAACCCTCTTTTGGGGTGGCGACGACTCAGGCCATTCATCCATTTTTGGATACCCAAATCAATTGGGGCCGGGCACATCCAAAAACATGGTATGAGACGCAGATAGTCGGACCATGATCTTAAGCTGGTCTCTTTTTGTTGTATGATGCCCCCCGCATTCATGCGTTTGGGGGAGGTGGTAAAAAAAGATTTCCAAGGGCACCCTTTGGGGTTTTCCCCCCCTTACCCGCTGCTGTGGCCGCTCGGCTACAAACACTCTACTGCTTTACGCCTGACGTTTGTTCCAAACCCCGTGACATTTGAAGAAAGGAAGCAGACCAACAGATGTCTCCAGTTTTTCAATCAGCAAGGCTCCATTTCCTGCATTTTTTCTCTTTATTTTTGGGGGGTGGAGAAAGTGCGAGTTTTGTTTTGTTCCCGGGATCCAGGAGGTGGCCAACCCCGTAACTGTTGTTCATTTATGGCCCTTTAAAGTGAGGGTCATGTTGGGAAAAAATGGGGCATCCAAGACTCATGTGAGAGATGGAGCCTTGGGTTTCCCCAAACCTCGGGTCGGGGCACTGGGAAACCTATCTTCCCCATCTTTCCCCCTCCGCCTCAAATTTGCCCAACCTCTTTCCCAAACAGGACGTCGGTAACTCGGGGTCCAGGGAAAACTCCTCCCTCCCCCCTCCTACCTTCCTCTGGCACGGCTTCAACACAGCCCTACTTGCCTCAGATGATGTACCCTGAGAGCTGATGCCCCCGCCTTGCCACTAGCCCTGGACCCCGAACCACTGCCTAATGAAGACCGATAAAATTGAGAAACTGTCAGACCTCGTGGATTCGACGGAGAGAAAGGCTCCGTGCCCGCATCTGTGTCCGTCTTCTCCTCCGTCGCTGGTGGGAGCTGATGTTTCAGAGTGTCCAACGATCGTTCCAAACTAAGATCACCACAAATCTCATGCTGACAAGGCCTTTGTCCATACTGACCATTTTTGGTGGCTTCTTCAAAACTGGAAAGGGAAATGGTGCAGAGCTCTTTCACCTCCTCCACTCTTGGTGGCTCAACACCCCGAGGTCCGCACCGCTGCTTGTCAGGCCATGTGTCACTTCGTACTGCGTAATGGCATTTGCGCTGCTGCCACAATCCTGGAGCATGTGGAGGGTGGAATTTCCGCTGTTGCCACGTCAACAATGAGACGGTTGATTTGGAGGCCGAGCTGACGCTGCAACGCAGCCAGGCGGGACGAAGCATGGTGGGAACGGTGGAAGTGCAAACTCAGACCTCGAGCCTTCCTCAGCAGGCAGTCCAGCCCCAGGTAGCTCTGTAGAAATTTCTGGATGACAAGGTTCATGACATGTGCCAGGCAAGGGATGTGCTCCAGCCTACCGATCTTAAGGGCGGCCACAATTTCGACCGTTATCACACACCACCTTGCCTTGCACAAGGTTCTTGTTACCCAGCCAGCGCTCGGTCCCTCGTTTGCGAGAGGGCCCTCCACAAGCTTTTCCCGACCTGTGTGTGGACAGTCTCCAAGACAGATTAATTTCAACATGGCCTGGTTTCTCTGGCACGTGATGCCACCAGAGGACCTTGGGGGAAAGAACCCTGCACCATCCCCTGCATTTTTGAATAGCGTGTGCCGAGCTGAGTTGCCACCGTCACCACCAAGACATCCACCCAGCTCACCCAGTGAGCTGTCACAGAGATATAGCGGCCATGGCCGTGCTTACTAGTCCATGTGTCGGTGGTCAGATGGACTTTTCCGAACACAGATGCAGACAACGCGCTTGAAATTTTAGATGGGCAATACACTACGTGGAAATCCCTAAAGAAGCATTTATGCTATCTATCACACATGAAAAAACTAGAGATTCTCGGTTCGCATATTTTGATCAAAAATGGTTTTTTAAGGTTTCCCACGACTTTCAAAAAAGATTCAGATAGGGCAGGGCCCATTTCTTTCCCTTTTCCCCCTCAATCGAGGGCCCAAACAGGCCTCTCACTGGGGCAACCGGGCCTCCATTATTTAGAGAGAAAAAAAAAAAAAAACACCCCCCCAACCCCTTTGGCCAACAGGGCTGCCCTTAACCCCCTTTTAAAAAAAACCCGGGCCCCCTGTGAGAAAGGGTGGGGCGGGAAAAGAAAAACCCAAAATTTGGGGCAAACCCCTATCCCCCTTTTTCCCAAAATAGGTTAAAAAGATTTTTTTTTAAAAAATTTGTACACCAAAGGTTAATACGGGAAAGTTTTTTCCTGGGACACCCCCAAAAACCCAAATTTTCCCCCAACCCGAAATTTTTAAACAAATGGGGGGAAACCCTTTGGGGCCAACCCCTTTGGCAAGGGTTTTTCGGCCCCAAAAAATTTTTAAAAAAAATTAAAACATGGGGGCCAAAAAAAAACCCCAGGGCCGCCCCCCAGCGGCACACTTCTGCAAAAAGGGGGAAAAAACACTACGTGGGAAATCCCTAAAAAAGCATTTATGCTATCTATCCCCCATGAAAAAAATTGGTTTTCGGTTCCCCAAATTTTTTATTAAAAGAAAGTTTAAAACTGGGCCCAAAGCCCTTTTAACGTGGGTCTCAGATGGGGGAGTCCTATGCTACTTTACCTCTCAATCGAGCCAATCAGGCCCTTTTCCAAATGGGTAAACCGACCTCCCTTTTTCAGAGAGAAAAAAATAAAAAAACACACCCAACCTGCAAGCTGCCCTTCTTATGACAGCCCCGTTTAGAGTGGGCGGGTAAGAAACCCCCAAAAAGGAGGCACCCCCTTCCTTCCCATATTGGTTAAAATCAATGTTTCAACCAAGTATACTTTGTTTTTTGCCACCCAAAAAAATTTCTTAAAAAACGTATGCAAACCTGGGGGTGCCAATAGCAGGGCTGGGGGCCCCAAATGTAATTATACATTTCACACAAGACCCCCGCCCGCGGGGACACTACTGCAAAAAAGGGGAATTTCAAAATAAAGTGGAAATCCCCAAAGAAGAAAATTTAAATTGTATCCCATCACCCCATGAAAAAAAACCGAGATTCTCGGTTTTTGCATATTTTTTTTAAAAGATGTTTAAGCTGCCCCCGACTTTTTAAAGGATCTCAGATAGGGCAGTCCTATGCTACTTTACCCCCTCAATTTGGCCAAACAGGCCCCCCTCACTGGGTCAAAACCCGATTTGGGTCGATTGAGAGGTAAAGGGTTGCATAGGCCGCCCCATTGAGGGCACGTTGAAAGTCGTGGGCAGCTTAAACATCTTTTGATCAAAATAAGCGAACCGAGAATCTCGAGTTTTTTCTTTTGGAAATTTTTAAAAGACACTGGGGGTGGCCAGGGGAGGGCGGCTTTCTGGGCAAAGAAATGCCTGCTCGGGGATCTGGTATTTGGGGCAGGCAAGGGCCAAAGACGTGGCGGAAACCCCTCGTGTCCACCAGATGGAAAGGCAACTTTTCCAAAGGGCCCAAAAAAGCCTGGAAAATGCCGAATTCAGGCTTTTGCTTTGGGAGGGTTTTGGGTTAAAGTGTTTCTTTGCTCCCAAACTGGAAACAAAGGCTGGCTGCTAGTTTGGGCCGCTGTACGGGTGCGGGCGTCAACTGGCAAAGGGGAAAAGGGGGGTGGAGGGGTTTCTTGGGGGTGCGGGTGTTCGGGCGAGGGTGGAGGCGAAGTGGGGGCTATCCCCCCCATGACCTGAGAGAATGGGCAGCTGAGGAACCTTTGGTGTGGCGGAGGAGGAGGGGGCGGGGAGACAGGGGTGTGCAGGGGGAACCCCGGCGTCGGTCTGGCCTTTTTTGGGCCCAAGTGTTGCCTCCATTTCAATCATGCATTCGCTGCATTGACTAGACTGTTGGGGGTTTTTTTTAAACAAATAAGATTTTGCCTTATTAGCTTTTACGGCCCAAAGGGGGATATGACATCGGGGGATGAATAGAGGTTGCTAAAAAGGGCCCGGGTTTTGAGGGGTCGGGGCCCTTTTTTGACGGTGAAAAGCGAGGAGCGGGGTTTCCGTGACCGTGGCTGGCGGAATCTTACAGGGGATTTTGCGACCCTCTCCCTTTTTGAGGGGGCCCCGTATGACCTCCCCCACGTCTTCCCCTCCCATGATGAAGCGCCGCAAGCAAATTCTGCTGAAAAGACCACGTTGGATCCCAATGTCGTCATCATCATCATAACACGGGTGATTGGTCGTCCTGACATTTTGCATCAGGGCTGCGGGTAAAAGCAAGGGACGAAATGCGTGCCGACCCCCGGTTTTTTTTGGTTTCCTCCTTCCTTCTCCTCCTCTGATGCATCAGTAATGGGCATCAGAGCAGACAAAATCATCCTCTTTTGGGCCTCTTGTTTTTTTTAACATCCTTTGCCCCCCAACCCTTTTTTGTCTCAAAGGGGTCTCAGAAAAGGGATTCCCAGGGGGGGTACACGAGTTCATTTGGGCTCCCTTCTTTTCATGTTGGAGGATGCTGATGATGCTGATGAGACATTTGGGGCCCGTGCTGGGGACGAGGAGGTAAGACTGCGGGATGCATTTTGCATTAACCCTGAAAAAAATTTGGGACGCTGTTCGTTTGGATTCACAGGGCCCTGCCCCAGGACGACAGCCTGAGGCCCTGCAACCGACATCCCTGGCTTGCGTGTTGTCCCAGCACTGGAAGGAGCACCTTCCTCGTACCTCTACCTCCATGTCCTACCCCCTTTTTGCTCGCTTACCCCCTCTTTTCGCTCCTGTTCGAAAGATAAAAATTTGAGGGGGGTATGGAAGGGTTTTGGAAGTCCTCTTATTAAAAGACGGCAAATCACAGTATTCTCAAATCCCTCTGATTTCCTACAGCCAACTAGGATTAGAAATGAAATGTTTTTAGCAAATTTTCCTGTAAATCGGTTGGGGGAAGAACCGTAAGAAAAAATAACGTTTTTTCCCTTCACCCCCAGGGATTTACAACGCCAGTAGGATGGGAAATGATAGTTTTAAAACAAAATAAATAAAAGTGGCTATCTGGAAAAACCAAAGATTAAACGAGCCCAATAAAACTATTCAAAGTTTAAAATGGATAAAAGGTTTTTTGCACCAAAAACAAAAAGGAAAAAAATTTTCTAAAAATTTTTTTCAAATTTTGTCAAGTGGGTAATTTAAAAACCCGGGCCGCACCATGGAAAAAAACTATTTAAAAAATACGGATAAAAAGGAATTTTTTTTCACCTATCAATACCTGCGGACTCAAAATTGTTATTCAAAATTTTGGCAAAAGGGGCCCCAATGAACAAAGCTGGACTCGCCAAAGTGAAAAAACACCTATTGAAATTTTACGGATAAAAAAATTTTTTTTTTGCACTACAAATACCGGGGGTGACTACAAAAATTGCTGTATTCAATTTAAGTGAAGGTGCCTCAATGAACAAAGTGGACTCGCCCAAAATGAAAAAAAACCTATCTGAAAATGTATCGGGTAAAATAAGGTATTTTTTTCACCTTCAAATACATGGCGGTGCTTAAAAAAATTTCTGTATTTTAAAATTAGTGCAAAGTGCCTCAAGAAAAAAGCTGGACTGCGCCAAAGTGAAAAAAAACACCCATCTGAAATTAACGGATAATAAAGGTATTTTTGCACCTTAAATAAAAGGGTGAACAAAATTGCTGATTAAATTTAAGTGAAAATCCCCAAAAACAAAGTGGCTGCGCCAAAATGAAAAAACACCTATTGAAATGTATACGGATATAAAGGTATTTTTTGCAACCCATAAATCACGTGGGGGACTACAAAAAATTTCTGAAATTTAAATTTAATTTCAAGGTGCCCCCCAATGAACAAAGCTGGACTGGCCAAAGTAAAAAAAACACCTTTTCTGAAATTATCGGGTAATAAAAAATTTTTTGCACCTGTCAAATCACCGCCGGGGACTAAAAATTGCTGATTTAAATTTGGCAAGGTGCCTCAATGAACAAAGTGGACTGCGCCAAAAGGAAAAAAACTTTTATCTGAAAGTATACGGGTAATATAAGGTATTTTTTGCACCCTTTTAAAAAACCTGTGTGGGCTAAAAATTTCTGTATTCAAAAATTAAATGCAAGGTGCCTAAAAAGAACAAAGCTGGACTGCCCCCCAAAGTGAAATGAACCCTATCTTAAATTATCAGATAAATAAAGGAAAAAATTTTGCACCTGTCAAATCACGCGGTGCTACAAAAAAATTTCTGTATTCAAAATTTAAGTGCAAGGTGCCTCAATGAAAAAGCTGGATGCGCCAAAATGAAAAAACCCTATCGAAATGTTCGGATAATAAAGGGATTTTTTTCACCATAATATCTGGGGGTTAAAGAAATGTGTATTCAAATTTTAAGGGGAAGGTGCCTCAATGAACAAAGCTGGACTGCGCCAAAGTGAAATGAAAAACCTTTGAAATGTATACGGATAATATAAGGATTTTTTTCACGTTCAATACACTGGCGGTGTCTACAAAATTGCTGTATTCAAATTTAAATGCAAGGTGCCTCAATGAACAAGCGGACTGCGCCCAAAGTTTTAAAAAAAACCTATCTGAAAAGTTACGGATAATAAAAGTTAGTTTTTTTACCTATAAAATTACACCCGCATTCCCCAGAAAAGATTTTTACCTAATTAAAAATTCAGGCTGCACAACATACAAATAATATTTCACCAGCAAACTGTTAATAAAAACCCTTTCCAATGTAGGGGTTTTAAAAAAAGTCTGGGCTCACAATTCCCACTTCCTTTAAAAAAGCCCTGTCTGCTGTCTGTGTTCGCCCGGGCCCCCCCTCCCCCCCCCCCCCAACTGTACAGGGGTAGAAGCTCCTTTTAAAATTCTCTGCCTAATTACCAAAATCTGCAAAAAACTCTAATCTACCTAAGTTTAGGGTTTACAGCAAAAACGCTTTGTGTGAACAAATAAACATTTCGCTGACTGTTTTAAAAAGGGACCCGGGACAGTCCCATCCTTTATACACAACACACACTGGGCAGAACAGGAAAAGGGTTTCTATGTAAAACCCCGGGATGTGATTTTTCCGCCAATTCAACCATACAAAATCCCCGTAGACATCGCACACCAGCTCACCTGCTCTTTTCCCGTAAGCTATTTGTGGCGCCAAAATACAGGAACGCTGAAAAGGCGCGATATTAAGATTAGCCGATTTTACCTAAATTATCGCGTGATCGAAAAAAAACCGATCACCATAAAAAAACCCTGCTGATTTCAACTTTTGGCGATTAATCCTCAACACTACAATTGACCCCAAAAAGACAAAATAAATAAAAGGCCCATATTTTGGGACACCAAGCATAACGACCTGCCTTAAATCGCTTGTTAAATTTGCCCGCCTTGAAAGGTAAAAAAAAAAAAAAAACAGTCACAGAATTGCAATTTTAGTTCATCCCGCAGCACATAAAATGGAATAAAAAGCGATCAAAAACTCAAATAAAGTTGTACCAATTAAAACGTCAGTTCATCCTGCAAAAAAAGTCCTTACATGTATCTGTATGCGGAAAAATAAAAAAGCTATGGCTATTAGAAGATAGCGATACATAAATATTATTTTACACAATAAAGTGCTTCAAAAAACACTGCATTTTTTGGAGATATATTCACAGCTCAATGGCTGGACTAGACTGAACCCAGTAGCAGACATCTCTGGCCTATATGCTACCTGGGAAAAATTAACAGGTGCAGCTAATTGCTGAGCAGCAGCTCGCATGCCCCAATGCTAGGGGAACAATTAGATGATAAAAACTGCACATTAATTTAATACCTGTTCACACCAGCATGCAGAAAAAGCACAGTATAATGCATGGGGAGATTGCACAAATGCAAAAATACCAATAAAACAACCACTCACACACTCTCAATGCATGAGGGGGGTGACTGCTGGTACTACAGTTGCATATATAAGGGATACAGAAGGGTGCCATAAATGCAGATACGTGTGGTGCATCATGCTGGCTTACAACCTATTAGTGACACCCATACTATTAGATTAGGCTGGCTGCCCAGCACTTTCTGGATGTCCAACACAAAACACAGACACCCTCCGCTCCCCAGCACTGTTGGCCAGATAAAAAATATGACATCCTGGAAAAATGTTAAATATTAGGTATTAGTTGGTACAGGGGCCCCAATATGCAAGCTCGCAACCCACGTCAACGGTCCTCATGTCTTACGAATACCTACACTAACAATTTACAGAAAAAACAATATAGTGCTTCAACATAAAAGAACTATATAAATTGGGTATCACCATAATCGTATCGACACACAGAGTAAAATTAATTTGTCACGGATACTGCACGGTGAGCGCTGTTAAAAATAAGAATAAAAAACACTACTAGGATTGCAGTGTTTTCTTCACCCTGCCTTCCGAAAACTGGATTTAAAACTGATCAAAAAGTCTTGTCCCCCCAAAAAATGATACCAATAATGTCAACTAATCCTGCAAAAACAAGCCCATACACATCTCCGCACACCTAAAAATAAAAAAGTTTTAGCTCTCAGACTATGGCGATGCAAAAACGTATTTTCCTTTTTGAGTATGTGTTTTTATTCTGTAAAAGCAGTAAAACATAAAAAATATACAAATTGCCTAACAAAAACCTAATAAAAAGTGATCAAAGCGTCATATGCCCCACATAATGGTACTAATAAAAATGTTAACTCATCACGCAACAAAAAAGCCCATAATCAGCTCCATATACAGAAAACTGAAAGAGTTTTGGCTGTCAGAATAGGACAACATAAAAACTAAATTTTTTATAGACATATAAATTGTGTAATTGTGTATTGTTTATTGTGTAAAAGTAATAAAACATAAAAAACTATAAAAAATTTATATCATTCCAATTGTACCTGTACATAGTAAAGTTATCCTGTCATTTATCCCGTATGGCGAACACTGTAAAATTGAAGCCCAAAATACAATGGCGGAACTGCTTCCCCCCCTCCCCCCCCCCTCCCTCATTTCATGGCCCAATGCCACAAAAAAGGATGGAACACCTGTGCGCCCAAAATGCACAATACACCTCTAGATAAGATGCATGAGGGGTGTTGAATCCAAAATGGGGTAACTTCTGGAAGATTTCACCTGTTCTGGTACTTTGGAGGCTTTGCAAATGTGACAATATCTGTGTTCCAATAACCAAATAGCGCTCCCTTCCTTGTACACCCTGCCATGCGCTCAAACAGCAGTTTACACCCAAATGTAGGGTATTGCCGAACTTGGAAGAAATTGCGTAACACAATTTGGGATGCTTTTTTTCCAGGATTCCATGTAAAAATTTGACATTTTCAGCTAAAATTGCAGATTGTTGGAAAAAATTTTCATTTTCACAGCCTAATACTAAAATAATTTGTGAAACACCTGTGGAGTTGATATACTCACTGCACCTCTGGATATTTTTTTTTAAGGGCTGTAATTTCCAATATGGGATCTTTTTAGGGGAGTTTGTTAAGTTTTAGCCCCTTATGGTGTGCGCAACCCTGAAATTGCGCCTAAATAAAAACGTAATGAAATTAAGACCCCAGAGTCCGGTAGGTGCTCCTCCTATTCTGAGGCTTGTGATTGAGCCAAATAGCACACTAGGGACACATATGGGATATCTCTGAACACAGCAGAATCTGGGGAATCAATATTAAGCTTCATTTCCCTGGTCTCATCTACCTTGTTCTTGTGAATAATGGATAAAAATTTTAAATCTGCAAAAAAAGTGAAATATGGAAATTTCACCTCCACATTGCTTTAATTCCTGTTAAACACCTATTGGGTTAATAAACTTCCTAAATGCTGTTTTGAATACTTTAAGGGGTTTGGTTTCTTAGATTAAGTCATTTATAGGGGTACCTAACATAGAAGCCAATCAAAGTCACGTTAGAACTGGACTGGTCCCTAAAAAAATGTATATTGCAAATTTTCTTGAAAATTTTAAAATTACTACTAAATTTCTAAGCCCCCTAAAAAGATATTTAAAAAAATTATGCCAACCTACATTGGACATATGGTAGATGCTAGTTATGCTATTTTGAGTGAAATAACTATCTGTCTTACTCGCAGAAATTTTGAAAGTTTGAAAATGGTAAATTTTTCTAATTTTTCATGATACTTGAAAATTTTTCACTAATAAAAAAGGACTTTTTGGACCAACATTTCTTACATCTTAAAGCACAATGTGTCACGAAAAACAATCTCTGAATCACATGGGTAGGTTAAAGTGTCAAAAAGTTATTCTCACATAAAATGACACATGCCAGATTTCAAAATCGGGGCTCTGTCAGAGAGGCCAAAACTAGCATCAGCAGTAAGGGGTAAAAACACCTTAGAAGACAACAACACAATTAGTTCAGTTACAAGTTCAATATTTGTAGCGTGTCTGGGAAGTAGAAAGGTAATGTCTTCTCCATCTATTAATTATGGTTAGGTATATTCAAAATGTATAAGAAGGGAAAGGCATAAAGAGGAAGAAGAAATAGTGAAAATAAGGAGGAAGGTGGATAGGGGGGGTGTGAATGAAAGGGGTGCAGTAAAGAATTAGATGGATGGAGAGGGGGTTGTGGTAAACCGTGCACCGAGAGGGGCAGAGGAGAGGGCTGGAAGCAGCTTAGGCTGTCGCTCTGATCATGGTGGCTAACACTCAAATCAGCTGCACCTCTTGTGCTTCTCCCACTCCAGCATCAGTGAAGAGGGGGTCTACACTGTGGATGATAGTGGTAGTTGTTCCGCCGGGGCAAACTCTGTAGGTGGTCTCTCCCTCAACTGCCTGTGTTGGATGATGTGTGAGGTGCCCTTGATGTGTGGTGCATAATGAGCATGAAGGAGACACAGGGTTAACGGTGGTTCAATCATCTTAGGCCTCTTTACTTCCAAGATAGAATACACATGACAGTATTTAACATTCATGTCTACAGCACAGTCCTTCCCAGTTGCAGCCACAAAGTGAACTAATGACAGGAACAGTGATCTTCCAACCAAATAAAGTCCCTTATGTGCAATTTCCAGCAAATTAAATGTGGAGTTCACCCTGACTGCCATGTGCTCTGGACAATCCTAAGTTGTTAAAAGTATTGGGCCAGGCCAAAGGCAAACTTGGTCCCAATAGGCGTGAGGTCTGGGAGGTCTAGTATTACCTCACAAAGTCCTGAGAAGCCAAAGTCCTGCAGAGCTCAGCTGGGACTTACTTCTGTGTGATATTCCTTTCCTTACTCTCTGTGTCCACAGATAGGGAGTTAATACTGACCTCCAAACCCAGATGCAGCCCCAGCCTGTGTATATCAGGGGAGAGAACCTCTAACTCCATTGGAGAGACAAGCTCCCCTAGAGAGAGACCCATAAACTAACTTTATCTGAGCTTATATAACCTTATAACTTACCCCCAACCTGTGTTGTTAGGGCATGTCCCCACGGCACGTGTTTGAGGCCGGTTTTTCAGACGGTTTGCGGTTTTGCAGACTGTCTGAAAAACCAGCCGCAAACGAGCACAATGTGCTCCTATGGAAAACCCATGTAGCAGTCCCCACTGCATGGGTTTTTCCACCCGGCGTTTTTTTCGCCCGCAGGCCGCCCAAATCACGTTCTTCTGTCCTGTTTTCGGACGGAATATGTGCAAGTGAATTTGGAGGGGGAGGGCTTTTCTCTGCTCATCGTGCACAGCACACAAAATGGATAAATACCGGTCAGATAAACCGACCGGTATGAATAGCACAGGAAAGTAGAGCTAGAAAGTCACAGAGCGTGAATAACCATCTGGGGTAATTAGATAAGTTATGAATAGATATGGAGAGAGGAAAACCGGATTAGGGTATGAGTACAACAGTAGCCAGGAGGCAGAACGCTGCATTTGTAGAAGATGAAGATGAAAATGTAGGAGGTTTTATTCTGGTCTATAAGGAGTTGTGCGGTACTTTTTCTGTATTATTTAGACTCACTATGGGCTATAATGTATATATAAACCTTATTGATGTAACGTGTTTTAGTATTTTAGACTTTTGTCTTTATTACTGTGTAAGTGATGTTGATCTGTTCAGAATGACAATTGCTTAGTACTGCATACACTATAGCAGAGCTGGCTGGCCTGCTGAATAGTGCGCATGCGCGCTAGTCAGGATGCCGTCGCTGCTGTTATGTAGCTGCCTGCAGTCCTCCCCTAACAAAAACATTACACTATACAGAGTAATGTGATATTTTGTTAGGAGAGGGCTGTGTTTGACTACACTATAGCAGCGATGGCATTCTGACTAGTGCGCATGCGCATTATTCAGCAGGCCAGACAGCTCAGCTATATTATATACATTATTAAGCAATTGTCGTTCCAAACAGAACATCATCCTTTACTGCTATACACACAGTTATAAAAACAAAAGTATAACACAAAAACACATAACTCAGTACATCAATAATGTATATGTGTAGACTATAGCCCATAGTGAGCCTAATTAATACAGAAAAAGAACTGCACAACCCCTTTAATGAAGCCTGTTATTTTGGGAGTCGCACTGTCGACCACAGTATAATAAATAACTGGAAACTTCCATTCTTCAAAAGCAAATGGAGTGCCGTGGTTTTCTATCTGTTGTGGCCAAGAGGATCATAGATCCTTACGCTGAGCACTTACCGCAAAATCAGGTGTGCAACACTATTATGCTTCATACATTTCTACATGACTCTATTACAAAGAAAAGGTTATGCACATAACACACAAAAGCCATATTGCATTAAGAAATATTTTATTTCATGGGATAACATACTGACAAATCCACAAAGCAAAAGACATTTGTTCTCAGCTTAGCTGAATAAAGACTGAAATAGCAAATTAGATTAAAAAAAAATAATAATAATGTACAGTCAAAATTTGAATAAAGAACCATACGTAAATGAGTACTTTATGTTACAAATTTTGTGTTAGGGGATGTTCACACGGCGTTTGTTAAATACGTATTTGAGTATATTTGACGTACCGAAAAACGGACCCCAAAACATGTTTAACAATTGCATTGATATCACTGTAAAACATATATTGTCATTTAGATGATACGTGTTTCACATACGTTTTTTCATTGCATAAAATGGATATGTTCAAAGAATTGACATATAGATGCTTGCTCCGTTTTACACATTGAAAAACCCACAGAAATAATAGGGAAATGTTTTTGCAGTCCAGAAAACACATCAAGAAATGTACCACACTTTGTGGTACGTTTTTGAATGCGATTGACGCAATACGTTTCATGTTTTGCAAATATGTATTCAAAACGCCGTGTGAACATACCCTTATCTCTGTTAATGTCCCCATCATATCTTATCGCTAACTGCATGGTTGTGCTCTTCCTTGTGTGATGTCAGATCTGTGCTGGGTGCTCTGAGACATTCACATATCTCCTAAGTGAAGCTCCCTCTCCCCTCTCACAGCCTAAGGGAACAGCATTCTCTTTCTCCTCTTCTCTTTGTCATACAATTACTGCTTTACTCTTGGTGGATTATTTAGTGCAGATTATTCAAAGGCAGGAAAAGAGGATTTACAGGCTACTGAAACATGAGGAAGATGCAACTGTCTACCAATAAACTTTTACAATGTTTCATACACTCTCATGTTCTACTGATCTACGCAAACACATGATAATTATCACTGCACTCCAAAAATGCTTAGGAATAATTTTAGTAAAACTGATCATTTCCAACTACATAGTTACACAGTTTGGAGAAACCTGGGTGCACTCAGAACACATACAGGGTGGCGTGTAATTTATGCGCATAATATTAGTCTAGAATGCGTCTGATTTATGAACCCTGTTCTACAGCAGGTCATACTGTAAATCAATCGCATTCTAGCGCTTGTACAACACTTCTGGCTCAGGTAAACCACTTTGGAAGTGCTCTACCTGTTCCAGCAGTAATGCGCCTAGAAATACCGTAGCGAAGCTATAACTCTATAGCTTCCTACGGTTCTAATGCGCCCCACCTCCCGCACGCCCTCCAAAATTAGGCACATTACAAAGTGCCGCGGGCGCTCTGTAGTGCGCCTGATATTGGCGTACGGGACGCTTTTCACTATTGCGAACGGGGCTGCGCCTGATGTCTGGCTGAAAAGACTTCTGCCGCAGCCCCGTTCATGCATGCCGCCCACAATGTCTCTTATCTCTTGAGTAAAGTAAAATCTATTGACCAATGTATTTAGAAAACATCTTTATTTAACTGTTCCTTCATGTTGAAGTTCATCTGTAGTAGTGAGAAAACCAGTTTAAGGAGGAAAATAATGACTAATGTGTTTTTTTCTCTTTTAGTTATCTCCTTTTAAAAACATCTCTATGTCTCACCAAATAACAACATAAAGGGGAACATCTCTTCTTGAGGAGAGCACCAAATTGGTGTGTAGAGTTTTGAATTGCCTTTTTGTCCTCTACTAAGCATCTGTATATCACAAGGCATTATGGGAAAGGAGCTGAGAAGCTCAAGTACTCTCTATTTGATGTAACAAATCCTCAATTTGCTTTTGACCCACTAATTCTTCGGAAAGCAAAAGGGATATTAGCCAAGCCAGTATCACTCATCTGCATACAGCTGTTTTTGGGTTTTGCCACTGATCAGTGCAGAGCAGAGTGTACTGGCTGAGTGGGAGGCAATGAGTGGCTCAGAGAGGGGAACATCTCTCCTTGAGGAGAACACCAAATTGGTGTACAGAGTTTTGAATTGCCATTTTGCCCTCTTGTGATATGCAGATGCTTAGTAGTAAGCAAATTGAGGATTTGTTACATCCAATAGAGGGCGCTTGAGCTGCTAAGCTCCTTTCCTATAATGCCTTTTGATATGCAGATGCTTAGTAGAGGGTAAAAAGGCAATTCAAAACTCTACACACCAATTTGATGCTCTCCTCAAGGAGAGATGTTCCCCTTTCTGAGCCACTCATTGCTTCCCACGCAGCCAGCCAGTATACTCTGCTCTGCACTGATTAGGGGCAAAACTCCGAAACAGCTGTCTGCAGATGAGTGATACTGGCTTGGCTAATATCCATTTTGCTTTCTGAAATCTCAGTGGGTCAAAAGCAAATTGAGGATTTGTTACATCCAATAGAGGGCACTTGAGCTTCTCAGTTCCTTTCCCATAATGCCTTCAAATAAAAACATAGCAGAATAATATAGAGACAAGCAGCAAATCGACACTAGTAACAAGCAATTCTAGCAATGGACACTTCTTGTAAGAATGTGGAACATGGAGATACAGGTCTTCTTCAGGTCACTGTTAGAAGAGAGGATGTACAGTGAATGGAAGAACGAGGGGGAACATGCTATAATTGAAGTGACCAAAAACCAAACATTATTATGATATACTATCCCAGATGAAATTACATTCATAAATATAAAATACATTATCTGTAACACTAAGAAGAGGCTCATACTCTTCACAGCACTGAAGTGAGACTCTAAGTTTGGGCTTCGAAAACCAGAGCTCCTCATCCGGCTGGTGTGCATCCACAGAGAATGGAGTAACAGGAAGATTGTGACACAGAAGATTAGAAATGGTGGAAATGATCCTAAGAGAAATACCAGGTGAAACTTTTGAAAGTCTGTGATGGGTTCATAATTGAATGCATCTTTTACACCGTTTGTAAAATTGTTTGTCTCTATATGAAAAAAACAAAAGCCAATTGGAAGACTGAAAAATAATGAAATGATCAGAGAAGCCAGGAGGAGCCATGGGACCAATGTGGAGAATTTCGTTTTTAAGAAATTGAAAACCTTCCAGTTGTATTTTTTAATCTTCACACAGTAAAAGACACCGAGGACAGTGGCAAACCAGAAATTAGTGCAGTACAAGAACAATATCTCAATGTTTATAACTACCAAATATAACCAGTCTAGCAGGACCCATGGGAAAAAAAGAAAAACAAAGTAAGCAAAAAAGATGAAGAGAAAATTTAAACTTCTGGACATCACCAAACAGCTCAGGATCTTATAATAGGGTTGAAGAGATCTCAGAGTTTTCCATTTCAGGAAGATAGCAGCCAAAATAATCAGATTCACCAGGATCCCTGCACAGCACTCAGTATACAGCACTGCTGCAAATATATATTTCAGATGAGTATACATCATATCAACAATGATCTTTCTGTATCTGAGATGGATATTTAGTATGAAGGTTTAATTCTCCTCGGTCTTTTAATCTTCACGGATCATATTCTCTCGGCTTCTTTGCAATGATGCTGTGCACATCTCTCATGGAAATTCTAGACTATGTTTGACTCCTATGCAAATCTTTTATTCGGTTAGATGCCTGATGGAAAAATTA
>JAODAL010068136.1:0-16949 GCA_025379985.1 Phyllomedusa bahiana
GGGGTGTGTGGGTTTTGCCCTTATATACAGGGGGCTGTGTGCGGTGTCCTTATATACAGGGAGCTGTGTGCGGTGTCCTTATATACAGGGGGCTGTGTGCGGTGTCCTTATATACAGGGAGCTGTGTGCGGTGACCAAATAAAAAGGGAGTGTTTGCGGGCCCTTTATATACAGGGGGCTGTGTGCTGTGTCCTTATATACAGGGGGCTGTGTGCGGTGTCCTTATATACAGGGGGCTGTGTGCGGTGTCCTTATATACAGGGGGCTGTGTGCGGAGTCCTTATATACAGGGGGCTGTGTGCGGTGTCCTTATATACAGGGGGCTGTGTGCGGTGTCCTTTTTCGGGGCGTGTGGGATCCCCTTATAAAAGGGGACTGTGTGGGGTGCCCTTTAAAAAAGAGGTTTGTGTGCTTTGTCCTTATATACAGGGAGCTGTGTGCGGAGTCCTGTGAAGGTTGGCGTCGCCCTCTTGTGGCTACTTGGATATACATCATGGATTATCTCCCGGGTGTGTTTGATCTGATGGGAGTCCTGCTCCACGGGGTCCGGTTGATGTGATGGGGGTCCTGCTCCCCAGGGTCTGCTTCATCTAATGGGGGTCCTGCTTCCCGGGTCCGTCTGATCTGATGGGGGTCCTGCTCCCTGGGGTCTGCTTGATCTGATGGGGGTCCTGCTTCCCGGGGTCCGGTTGATGTGATGGGGGTCCTGCTCCCCAGGGTCTGGTTGATCTAATGGGGGTCCATCTGGGGCCCTCTAGTGACTCTGTCTCCTCTTTGTGCCCAGTGTCAGGAGAGCCTCCAGCTCATCTTGAATGGTTTAAGGACGGCTGCCAGGTCCAGGAGAAGGAGGGAGTGCTGCTCCGGGAGGGCTGCCGCATTCACTCCTTACACTTGCTGAAGGCGCGGGCGGAGGACAGCGGCATCTACAGCGCCAAGATCTCCAATCCACACGGCTGCCAGTCATGTAGCTGGACCCTGCGGGTGAAACGTGAGTGACTCCCAGGAGGCGCCTCAGACTTGGAAGTCCCATGTAAATATCACATCCAGAGCAGCGCTCACGGTTCTGCTGGCTCCTCTGTGATGTACTGAGCATGCTCTGCTGTGCTGCATTGTGGAAGATGTAGTGTTACAGCGGTCCGCTACCATCTCCCATAATGCAGTGTGGCGTGGTGCCAGAATACTTTGCATAACCTGAATCTAGCAGGGCATGTATCTGTATTGATGCAGCTCTGGATGTGACTGGAGACATAGGGCGACATGTATGATCGGGCTTTTCGCCCGTTTTTTGGCGTATACTGCGCCTCCCAGCCCGAATTCCGCTGTCGGACACAGGGATTCAGTGTTAGGCGCAGCGTTCGCCACTTTCAGCTGCTCCCCGCATGAAGGGGCGGGCAATGGGCGCGGTGTGGGCGGGTGGTAGGCGTTCCGGGGCGGGACGCGGCGCGCTCATATACTCCGGGGCATGTACGATGGCGAGTCGGCAAAGTGAGGCGCAGTGCAGCGCTCGGCAGCTCCGACAGGCAGACCGGGTTTATTTTGGTCTAAATGCTCCGGCGGCGGCGAAGTGAAGCGAGAACGGAACATGCGAGGAAACATAGAAGATCGCGACAGAAATCTCGGCGCTCCGCTCCGTGCAGCAGGAGTATGATTCCGAAAAAATCGCCTTTATAAAGGCGGAAAACATTGTCAGAAAAGAGCTGAACATAAAAAATAAACATAATAAAAAAAACAAAACACTTTCCAAGAATTATGATATTGGAAATTGCCGGGAAATACAGTAATTCAAATTCTGAAACCTATTCTCATTGGTCGGCATAACCCAGCCAATCAGAATAGGAGCGACAGTGTCCCATTATAACCTCTGGAGGAGAATTGACCAATCAGAATAGGAGCGACAATGTCCCATTATATCCTATGGAGAAAAAATTGACCAATCATATTCAAAGGCGGGACAGTTCAAAATACAGTAAAAATGCAGAAACGAGCTGATTGGTTGAAGCGGCGGGGGCTCGTCCAGCTTAGCCAATCAGAGCGCGAGCTACTTTCTCATAGAGTTCTATGGGGAAAAGAAATTCTGAGCGCGCTCTGTGATTGGCTAAGTTAAAAGAGGCGCGGTTATTTGGACCAATGGGAGAGCGAGCGACGCTCCTATGGGTTTTCTAATGCAATCTGAAATAAAACTGTACATGGCCGAAATCAAATTATAACACTACAGAAGTTGTCCCGATGTGTATATAAAACGAATAATAATATGGAGGTAACGAAAAAAAAATATTAAATCAATAAAATCATGTTTATTTCTTTATTTTCGTTGCACCCATACTATTGATCCTTGGCTAACGAAAATAAAGAAATAAACATGATTTTATTGATGTAATATTTTTTTCGTTACCCCCAGAGTATTAGTTATTTTATATACACATCGGGACAACTTCTGGAGTCTTATCATTTGATTTCGGCCGTGTACAGTTTTATTTCAGATTGCATTAGAAAACCCATAGGAGCGTCGCTCGCTCTCACATTGGTCCAAATAACCGCGCCTCTTTTAACTTAGCCAATCACAGAGCGCGCTCAGAATTTCTTTTCCCCATAGAACTCTATGAGAAAGTAGCTCGCGCTCTGATTGGCTAAGCTGGACGAGCCCCCGCCGCTTCAACCAATCAGCTCGTTTCTGCATTTTTACTGTATTTTGAACTGTCCCGCCTTTGAATATGATTGGTCAATTTTTCTCCATAGGATACAATGGGACATTGTCGCTCCTATTCTGATTGGTCAATTCTCCTCCATAGGTTATAATGGGACATTGTCGCTCCTATTCTGATTGGCTGGTTTATGCCGACCAATGAGAAGCGCTTAAACAATTTGAATTACTGTATTTCCCGGCATTCTCGCTATTGCAATTCCGTATGTAGCGCCGGTCTCGGCGACAAACGCGTTGTTCGGGTTTTTAACTGCTTTATTTGTAAAGAATTGTTCTGCTCTTTATCTGATAATGTTTTACACTTAATAAAAATAATTTTTTTATTCATACTCCATGCCGCACGGCGCTGAGCGCCGAGATTTCAGAGCGCCCATCTCTCCATAGACTATAATGGGAGAAGTAGCTTGCGCTCTGATTGGCCGGGATAGCTAAGCCCCCGCTAGCTCAACCAATCAGCTCTTTTCTGTATTTTTACTGTATTTTGAATTATCCCGCCGTGGCTTCTGATTGGTCCAAACCTCTCCATAGACTAGAATGGGTCTTTGTCGCTCCTATTCTGATTGGTCAATAATTCTCCATAGGTTTTAATGGGTCTCTGTCGCTCCTATTCTGATTGGCTGGTTTATGCCGACCAATGAGAATAGCTTTCAGAATTTGAATTACTGTATTTCCCGGCAATTTCCAATATCCTAATTCTTGAATTAGGATATTGGAAAGTGATTTTGTTTTATGTATTTTTTATTTTTGAGGTTTCAGCTCTTTTCCTGAGAATGTTTTCCGCCTTTATAAAGGCGATTTTTGATTCATACTCCGCACCGACATCTGGAATGATTTCTCGCTGTTCCAGCCTGTCTCGCATCGGAACTGTTTTTCGGCGCAGTCCCGCACGGCGCCTAAGTCCCGCACTGCGCCCATGTCCCCGCACTGCGCCCATGTCCCCGTACTGTGCCCCACACACACTGGCATGTATGTCCGCACTACCTCCGGCGCCGAATCATAGGCGCAGCGCCGCACTGCGCCTCAGTCCCGCACTGCGCCTAACACACTGGCGAGGCGCGGCGGACTTTACATTGTATGTATGAGCACGCCCCGGCCCCGACATAAATCAGGCGCAGATTCCGCCGGAAAACTGGCAGAAAAGCGCGCCCTGACCCGGCGAGATTCATACATGTCGCCCGTAGTGTCATTGCCCCCCTGCGCTGTGTCCTGTGGCGCTGCTCCCACCTGAGCGCTGGGCGATCTCCTGACGCCCCTCATGTGCCGCCTCTTGCTGTTTTCGGCATAGTATCTGCAGAGTTCGCCCCGAGCATTCATCAGGCCTATAAGAGCCGAACCCTGATGCAAGGAGAGGAGCTGGTTCTGAGCTGCGCGGTGCAGGGGGACCCGGCGCCCGAAATCACCTGGAGGCTGAACGGTAACGAGCCACAGTCTATGAGAGCGCACATCCCCTGTGTGAGAGCGCACATCCCCTGTGAGAGCGCACATCCCCTGTGAGAGCGCACATCCCCTGTTGATAGCCACAACGCCCTTTTGAGGGCTCACATTTCCCCGGATTGAGACCGCACAAACCCCTTGGGGGAGGGGCGCACACCCCTTTAGAACGCACAACCCCTTGAGAAGGGGAAAACCCCCGAAAGAGAGGCGGGGACATCCCCCCGTGTTAAAAGCGCACAAACCCCAGTTTGAGCGCACATCCCCCGGGAATTTAAAAGCGCACATTCCCCCCGAGAGGCCACCAAACCCCGTAAGAAGCGCACATTTTCCCCCCGGGGAAGGGGGGCACAAAACCCCTGTTAAAAGCCGCACACCCCCCGGTGGGGGGAGCGGAATTCCCCGGTTGAAGCGGCACATCCCCGTGTAATAGGGGCCAAAACCCCCTGTGGACCCCTCAAAACCCCCGGGGGGGGTTTTTAACGCACCCCCCCCTGTTTGAAGCCACAACCCCGGGAGAGCGCACAATTTCCCCGGGGGTTTTAAGCGCACCCCCCTTTGAATAAGCGCACATTTCCCCGTATGGGTCCCCAAAAAATCCCCTGGGGAAGGCCACATCCCCTGTAAGGGGAAACGCACATCCCCGGGTTTTGGGGGAAACGCAAAACCCCCCGATTAGAGCGGGAAAATTCCCCTGTTTGCCCAAAGTTTTCCCCCCCCTATTAGAGCGCACATCCCCTGTGTGGGCCCAAAGTTTACTCCCCCAAAGGGGCGCACATCCCCTTTTTGCCAATTCAAAACCCCCCTATGAGAGCGACATCCCGTGCCAATTTCTCCCCCTATAGAGCGCACATCCCCTGTTTGCCAATGTCTCCCCCCCCCCCCAGAGCGCCCTCCCCTTTGTGCCAATGTTTTCTCCCTCCAAAGAGAGCCAAAATCCCTGTGTGCCAAAGTCTCTCCCCTATGAGAAACGACAAACCCCTGTTGGGGTGCCCCCAAAGAAACTCCCCTTTCCAATCCCTTCCCCCAAAGATAGCGCCCCATTTCCCCCGTGGCCAAAGTCTCCCCCCTCATGGGGAGCGCACATCCCCCGTGTGCCCCCCGGGCCTCTCCCCTATAAGGCGCACATCCCCCGTGGCCAAAGTCCTCCCTCTTTGAGAGCCCCACAACCCCAGTGTGCCAATGTCTCTATGTCTCTCCTCAAGGAGAGCGCACATCCTCGTGTGTCTATGTCTCTTCCTCTATGAGAGCGCACATCCCCTGTGTGCCAATGTCTCTCCCCTCTATGAGAGCGCACATCCCCTGGGCCAAGGTCACTGCCTCTATGAGAGCGCCCCTCTCCTGTGCCAATGTCTCTCCCTCTGAGAGCGCACATCCCCGGTGTGCCAATGTCTCTCTTCTATGAAGCGCAACATCCCCTGTGTGCCAATACTCTGCCCCGATAGAGACGCACATACCCGTGTGCCAATGTCTCTCCCTCTATGAGAGCGCACATCCCCTGTGTGCCAATGTCTCTCCCCTATGAGAGCGCACATCCCCTGTGTGCCAATGTCTCTCCCCTATGAGAGCGCACATCTCCTGTGCCAATGTCTCTCCCCTATGAGAGCGCACATCCCCTGTGTGCCAATGTCTCTCCCCCTATGAGAGCGCACATCCTCTGTGTGCCAATGTCTCTCCCCTATGAGAGCGCACATCCCCTGTGTGCCAATGTCTCTCCCTCTATGAGAGCGCACATCCCCTGGAGCCCAATGTCTCCTCCCCCCTATGAGAGGCGCACATCCTCCTGTGTGCCAATGTCTATCCCCAATTAAGTCGCACATCCCCTGTGTGCCACTGTCTCTCCCCCTATAGAGCGGCACATCCCCTGTTTGCCAATGGTCTCCTCCCCCTATGATAGCGCACAGTCCATCGGTGTGCCAATGTCTCTCCTATGAGAGGCACATACCCCTGAGTGGCCGAATTCCTCTCCCCCTATGAGAGCGCACATCCCCTGTGTGCCAATGTCACTCTCTCCCTCTATGAGAGACGCACATCGCCAGTAACCAAATGTCTCTTCCTCTATGAGAGCGCACATCCCCTGTGTGCCAATGTCTCTCCCTCTATGAGAGCGCACATCCCCTGTGTGCCAATGTCTCTCCCTCTATGAGAGCGCACATCCCCTGTGTGCCAATGTCTCTCCCCTATGAGAGCGCACATCCCCTGTGTGCCAATGTCTCTCCCTCTATGAGAGCGCACATCCCCTGTGTGCCAATGTCTCTCCCTCTATGAGAGCGCACATCCCCTGTGTGCCAATGTCTCTCCCTCTATGAGAGCGCACATCCCCTGTGTGCCAATGTCTCTTCCTCTATGAGAGCGCACATCCCCTGTGTGCCAATGTCTCTCCCTCTATGAGAGCGCACATCTCCTGTGCCAATGTCTCTCGCTCTATGAGAGCGCACATCCCCTGTGTGCCAATGTCTCTCCCTCTATGAGAGCGCACATCCCCTGTGTGCCAATGTCTCTCCTCTACTGAGACCGCACATCCCCCTGTGTGCCAATGTCTCTCCCTCTATGAGAGCGCACATCCCCTGTGTGCCTATGTCTCTCCCTCTATGAGACCGCACATCCCCTGTGTGCCAATGTTCTCTTCCCTCGTATGAGACCGCACATCCCTGTGTGGCCAATGTCTCTTCCCTCTATTGAAGCGCGACATCCCTCTGTGTGCAAATTGCTCTTCCACTATGAGAGCGCACATCTCCTGTAGCCCAATGTTATCTTCCCTCTATGAGAGCGCACATCCCCTGTGTGCCAATGTCTCCCTCTATGAGAGCGCACACCCCCTGTGCCAATGTCTCTCCCTCTATGAGAGTGCACATCCCCTGTGTGCCTATGTCTCTCCCTCTATGAGAGTGCACATCCCCCGTGTGCCAATGTCTCTCCCTCTGAGAGCGCACTTCCCCTGTGTGCCAAAGTCATCTTTTCCTCTAATGAGAGCGCACACTCGCTGAACCAATGTTTCTTCCCTCTAAGAGAGCGCACATACCCTCTGTGTCCAATGTCTTCTCCCTCCCTCTAATGAAGCGCAACATAATCCCCAGAGTTGCCAAAGAACCTCTCCCTCAATGAGAGCGCACAATCCACTGCGTGCCCAATGTCTCTCCCTCAATGAGAGCCGCACCTCCCCTTGCTGCCAAAGTCTCTCCTCTCTAGAGGAGCGCACATCCCCTGTGTGCCAATGTCTCTCCCCTCTATGAAGAGCGCACATATCCTGTGGCCCATGTCTCTTGTCTCTCCCCCATGAAGCGCACATCCCAGTGGGCCCATGTCCCTCCCTCTATTAGAGCGCACATCCCCTGTGGTGCCAATGTCTCTCTTCTCCTCTGTCTCTCCCTCTATGAGAGCGCCCATCCCCCGTGTGGCAATGTCTCTCCCCTCTATGAGAGCGCACATCCCCTGTGGGCCCATGTCTCTCCCTCTATGAGAGGGCACATCCCCTGTGTGCCAATGTCTCTTCCTCTATGAAGCCCGCCAAGAACAAAAAAATTCCCCTGTGTGCCTATGTCTCTCCCTCTATGAGAGCGCACTTCCCCTGTGTGCCCATGTCTCTACCCTCTATGAGAGCGCACATCCCCTGTGTGCCAATGTCTCTCCCTCTATGAGAGCGCACATCACCTGTGTGCCAATGTCTCTCCCTCTATGAGAGCGCTGTTGCCCTGTGGGCCCATGTCTCTCCCTCTATGAGAGCGCACATCCCCTGTGTGCCAATGTCTCTCCCTCTATGAGAGCGCACATCCCCTGTGTGCCCATGTCTCTCCCTCTATGAGAGCGCACATCCCCTGTGTGCCAATGTCTCTCCCTCTATGAGAGCGCACATCCCCTGTGTGCCAATGTCTCTCATTCTATGAGAGCGCACATCTCCTGTGTGCCAATGTCTCTCCCCTATGAGAGCGCACATCCCCTGTGTGCCAATGTCTCTCCCTATGAGAGCGCCACGATCCCCAGTGTGCCAATGTCCTCTCCCCTATGAGAGCACACACCCTGTGTGCCAATGTCTCCCCCTATAGAGTGCTCAATTCCCCTGTGTGCCAATGTCTCTTCCTCTATGAAGCGCACATCCTCTGTGTGCCAATGTCTCTCCCCTATGAGAGTGCACATCCCGTGTGCCAATGTCTCTCCTTCTATGAGAGCGCACATCCCCTGTATGAGAGCGCACATCCCCTGTGTGCCAATGTCTCTCCCCCAAAGAGCAGCGCACATCTCTGTGATGCCAAAGTCTCTCTCCCTATGAGAGCGCACATCCCCTTGTGTGCCAATGTCTCTCCCTCTCTGAGAGCCGCACAATCCTCTGATGTGCCAAAGTCTCTCCCCTATGAGATGCACATCCCCTGTTGGCCAATGTCTCTCCCCTATGAGAGTGGCACATCCCCTGTGTGCCATTGTCCATCTCCCCACTATGATAGCGAACATCATCCCCCTGTGTGCCAATGTCTCTCCCTCTATGAGAGCGCACATCTCCTGTGTGCCAATGTCTCTCCTTCTATGAGAGCGCACATCCCCTGTGTGCCAATGTCTCTCCTTCTATGAGAGCGCACATCCCCTGTGTGCCAATGTCTCTCCCTCTATGAGAGCGCACATCCCCTGTGTGCCAATGTCTCTCCCTCTATGAGAGCGCACATCCCCTGTGTGCCAATGTATCTCCCTCTATGAGAGCGCACATCCCCTGTGTGCCTATGTCTCTTCCTCTATGAGAGCGCACATCTCCTGTGTGCCAATGTCTCTCCCCTATGAGAGCGCACATCTCCTGTGTGCCTATGTCTCTCCCTCTATGAGAGCGCACATCCCCTGTGTGCCAATGTCTCTCCCCCCTATGAGAGCGCACACCCCTCCCCTGTGTTGGGGGGGCCCCAATGTCCTTCTCCCTCCTATGAGAGCGCGACAACTCCCCTGTTGCCAATGTCTCTCCCCCTAATGAGAGCGACATCCCCAGTGTGCCAAATGTCCTCTTCCCAATGAGAGCGCACCATCCCTGTGTGCCAAAGATCTCTCCCTATATGAGAGCGCACATCCCCTGTGTGCCAATGTCTCTCCCTCTATGATCCGATAATGTCTCTCCCTCTATGAGAGCGCACATCCCCTGTGTGCCAATGTCTCTCCCTCTATGAGAGTGCACTTCCCCTGTGTGCCAATGTCTCTCCCCTCTAATGAAGCGCACATCCCCCTGTGTGCCAATTCTCCTCCCTCTATGAGAGCGCACATCCCCTGTGTGCCAATGTCTCTCCCTCCCTATTGAGGAGCGCACAGCCCCTGTTGCCCAATAGCTCTCCCCTCTAAATGAGAGTGGCACATCCCCCTGTCCAATGTCTCTCCAGCAGAGAGCGCACCTTCCCCTGTGTGCCAAATGTCTACTCCCCTCTATGAGAGTGCACATCCCCTGTGTGCCAATGTCTCTCCCTCTATGAGAGTGCACATCCCCCGTGTGCCAATGTCTCTCCCTCTGAGAGCGCACATCCCCTGTGTGCCAATGTCTCTCCCTCTGAGAGCGCACATCCCCTGTGTGCCAATGTCTCTCCCTCTATGAGAGCGCACATCCCCTGTGTGCCAATGTCTCTCCCTCTATGAGAGCGCACATCCCCTGTGTGCCAATGTCTCTCCCCTCTAATGAGAAGCGACAACATCCCTGTGTGCCCAATGTCTCTCTCCCTCTATAGAGCGCACATCTCCTGTGGTGCCAATGTCTCTCCCTCTATGCGCGCGCGACATCCCTGTGTGGTCTATGTCTCTTCTCTATGAGAGCGCACATCCCCTGTGTCAATGTCTCTCCCTCTCTGAGAGCGCACATCCCCGGTGTGCCAATGGATCTCCCTCGATGAGAGCGCACATCCCCTGTGTGCCAATGTATCTCCCTCTATGAGAGCGCACATCCCCTGTGTGCCAATGTCTCCCTCTATGAGAGCGCACATCCCCTGTGTGCCAATGTCTCTCCCTCTATGAGAGCGCACATCCCCTGTGTGCCAATGTCTCTCCCCCTATGAGAGCGCACATCCCCTGTGTGCCAATGTCTCTCCCCCTATGAGAGCGCACATCCCCTGTGTGCCAATGTCTCTCCCCCCAATGAGAGCGCACATCCCCTTTGTGCCAATTTCCCCCCTATTGTAAAGGGCCCCCCTGCCCCCGGCCCGGGGGCCCCGCGGGCGCACCCTTTGCCCCTCTGCCCGGGTGCCCACCGGGGCCCGGGTCCGCCGCTGGCCGGGGGAAACGACCCGGGGGGGCCCGCAGTTTTGCCAGGGCCCTCACCAAACCCCGGGCTCCTTTTCCGTCCGCTCCTCGGGCCGGCCGAGGCCGCGGCCTGTCCTAAGGCGCGCGCCGCCCCTCGTTCCCGTGGTTTTTAAAAAAGGGCCCGGCCCCTTTTAAATTGGGCTAATTGCCGGGCGTTTCCCCTCCTACAAAAGGGAAAACGTCCCACAAACACCCCTTTTCGGTCTTTTTTCCCCTCCCCTTTACTAAAGCTTTTCCCAAAGGGGTATTCCTTCCGCCTTTCCGTGTCCCAAACCCCCCTTTGCTACGTTCCTCGACCCCAAACCCTCCCGGGGCCTCCCCCCGCCCTTTCCTCCCTTCCAGGGACCCAACCTCGGGCCGCCTGCCCTGCCCTTTTGCTGCCGCCCACGACTCGTTTCCCGGGAAACAAAAACAAATTCTGCCCCAACCTCCCACCTGGGCGCCACCGCAAGCAAGTAAACGTCAGGGGGGACAAACCGGGTACCCACCCGCAGCAAGTCCATCCCGTTTTTGCGGGGGGCCTGGTAAAACCGGGGGGGGCTACTTAGATTCCTTTTCCCGGCGTGGTTTAATTTACCACGCTTCCCGGTGGTCCAGTGGATCCACTACCCACCCCCTTACATTAGATCCACCAGGGAAACCCGCCAAGGTGCCCCGGGCCCAACATCGCGGATCTCAAACAAACGATTTTTTTGCCCAGCAAATCGCAAAAATCGCACAAAAAGGGTCAGCAGTTGGGCCAGCTAAACCCCCAAAGTGCGTCAGCTTCTTGCATCCCAGCACAGTCCCCCCCGCCCCCAACCTGTGGTTTTCCTCAACATCTACCAAGCTCCTTTGGCCACCTGGGCCCCAAAAATTTTTCGGCTCCCCCAAACCCCCCAGCTTTCCCGGGTAAATCCCAAGCTCTCCCGGGGGTTTCGTTACCAGTGCTCAATGCACGTGGAGCTGAGGGCGGATATTTTTCCCCTGGGAGAGGCCCTAAGGTGGCCTTTTTTTGTAGCTTTTTTCCCCGGGAAAGGGCCCCGGCTTGGGAAAAACCCCCCCTCGGGGGAACAGAGGCGACCCCTGTACAGCGGACCTACGGGAACCTTCCTCCGGAAATTTTCCGCCCCGTTTTTCGGGAGCCGGAAACCGCCCCTCCCGCCGAAAAACCGCCCTCTTACCCCGCCCAGGGGGGGTTTTTCTGGGGTGCCAATGCGGTTCAATTCCGAAACCCTTTGGCTTCAGCTCGCATGGAACAATGCCGCCCTCGGTTGCCCCCTTTCAAAAAGGGGACGGGCCAGCGGGGTAAAAGACGCTTTGGCAAAAAAAACCCCCGCCTCCCAAAAAACAAATTTAATACATCTAGTACCCCGGTTTTTGAGAAAGGGTTCGGGGGAAAAGCAGGAGGAGCTTCGCCAAAAAGAGCCCTCTGCTCTCCCCCGGGTCGGCGATTCCCCGGCTCCTGTTTTTCCAGCTTTCTCCAATTCCACCCCTCAAACCCAGAGGTGAACCGATGCAAGGGGGAAATGGGGCTCACTTAACGGAGAAAAGAACTGAACCCCGCGGGAAAGAGAAGCTTTTCCTCTACTGCGCCACCCCGGGCCCAAATTCCGAAAAACGTCCCTTCCGCCTCGGGGTCCGGGAAACCTCTCACCTAGTCCCCGTGGGAGAGGGGCCCTGGGTCGTTTCCTCCCTCCACGCCCTGATGTTTCCAGTAAGGTGACTTCTGAGCTGGTTTTTTCTTTCCAGATTTCCCTCCCAAACCCTGGACTCGGGATCTCCCCGGGAACTTCATCTTAGCCTCGTTGGTAACCCGGCCCCGCTTTACCTGTAGTCCGGCTGGAAAAAAACCGCTGCTTACCCCTTGGGTCAGGGGGGGAAGCTCCTCCTGATCCCATCCGGAAACATTAACCCCCCGGGTGCCCTCTCCGTGGGGGGGGCTCTGCATAAAGAGAAAATTGGGTTCCACGTTCTGCCCGGGGCTTCCTGGGGCTATCCTCGGGGGCTTCCCTGGCGCAAGGCCACGCCCCTATGCTCGATTGGAAGAGGGGCGAAGCCCCTGCGGGGGGGGAAACCGGAATGCCAAACCCTGTTTTGGAGGTCCCTCGCCCGGGTTGCCTCCCACTTTCCGCTCCCGCTTGTAAAACCGTTGCCGGGCCTGGGGGGCCGAGTCCCAGGACTTTGGGGTTTTATTCCCCCGGAAAGGGGGCCATTCGTTTCCCCCCCCAAACATGGCCTTACGACTGCCTTTTGCCCTTTCCTCCCGGGAAAACCAGTCCCTCCGCGGGGGGGGGCCCCAACCCACTGTCCTTTGGCCGGAACTCAGGCCATTTGGCCTAATTCGGAGAATCTCCCAAAAGGGAAATTCACCCGTAAGTCCTCCCCCCCAAACCGGGACCCCGGGTTTTTTTTCGTGCAGAAGAAGGAGGTTTTTCTCTCCCCCTGCAAAGTTAAAGGGGCCCCTCCCCCAAGGGATCACCGTGAAAAACCGCTACCCCCACTTCCCTGATCTCGGCGGGTTTTAAAACCCTTCAAAGGGGCTAGGGGGGGGGTAAATTTCCCCCAAAGTTGTCTGGGGGGGCCCCAACCCCCCTCATCAAATTTCGAGAAGGGGACGAATGGAAAACGGCATTAAAACACACGGACGGACATTTCGAAAAACTCGTGTTTCCCTTTTGGGGGGCTAGGGCAACGCCCCGGCCTTTTTTCCGGGAAAGTTTTTTCAATGACGTGTTCCCGGGCCCTTGCTGTAAACCTCCGTCATTGTAAACCTGGACAAAATTTTGTTATTTTTTTCCCCTGACTTTACAGGAAACACCGAGCCCAATGCGCCAATCCTGCGACGCCTGCGGGACAACCGACTGTATCTAAACTGGAGAAGTGCCCGGTTCCCCCCGGCCACCCTTCCTTTCCGGGGATAAAAGGGTCTCGATCGAGGTTTTCCAGAGGGAAACCTCCCCTAAACTCTCACGAACCAAACAGTGGCCGCCCCCCTGCCCTTTCCTCCGGGCGACCCCAACGTTTTCTAGGATTCGCCAACTACTCCCCGGGCAGTTTTTTTCCCCATTTTTTCAAGGGTTAGGGGGCTCCCATTGGGCTCTCCACCCCCCCGGAAAAAACCGCTAACCCCTAGATGTTGGCCCCCCTCTGCCGGGGAAGCGTTCTCCCCCTCCCAAAATTAAAGTCTGCCTTCTCCTCCGCCCCCCATTTTGGTCCGTCCAAATCCTGAGAGACCCTTCAGCCTGGGGGAAAAGCCCCTTTCCCTGGGGGCCCGGGGGGGTCCGACCCAAAGGGCCCTAAAGGCAAAAAACCCTCACATGCGGTTTTTTTTCTAAAACTTTTTCTTCGGGAGAACAAACTAACGCCCCTTTGGGGATCGGGTAGTTTGGGGGCCCTAAAAAATTTTTTCTGGGGAGTGGCAATCTCTTGGGGGGAGCTCGACATCCTATTGACGTCTTTACAGAACCCTAAAAATCTGGGAATACCTACAACGGGTCAGCCCTAAATCCCCGCCAGGGCCCCGGGGTCTCTTTTTTTTTTCCCCTTTTTTGGGTTTTAAGATCCACTTCCCACCCCGGGCCCAGAAAAAAAAATCAAGGCGGGTGGCCCCCCCCCGTTTTTCTGACGTTTTCCGGGGAGGAACCTGTGCCTCAGCATATCATCGCCTCCCGAACGACTGGGCCTCGTGGGGGTCCGGTGGGTCTCCGCAAGGTTCCCTCCAGGCAGAACCAAAGTGCCCCCCCACTCAGGGGGAGAATTCTGGGTTTTGGGGGGATAGCTCTCTTCTGGGCCCGGCCCCCTCCCGGGAATTTGAAAATCCTAAACTCTCCCTCCCCAAAGTCACTACTGGGGGCCCCAAACCCCGTTCAAGACGTAAGGAAATTTGTTCTTTTTTTCCGCACCACATGTGCCCAAAAAAAAGGTTCCCTCGCCATAGGCCCCCCTGGCCCCCTTTTCCCTTCCTCTGGCCCCGTTCCGAATCTCCATGGCCCCACATAAGGGATGGGGCTTTATCACGGAACCTCCCCCTTCTCGGGGGAAAATCTATCCTTTTTCCCGGGTTGTCACTGACCCCTTTTTCCCAAGATGTCCCACTTTTTGGGCCCCTTTCCTTTTTTTTTTCCTTCTGCCCCCAATTGGGAGGAAACTTCCCAAACCATCACAACTTTCGTCTACATGGCTTACCTTACCACATCGTCCCCCGACCGGGGGCCTTTCCCCCTTTTTCCCCCAAAAACTGGCGTGCTCTTTTGTTTTCCCGGGTTTCAAATCAAGCTGGATTTTTTTTTCCGCATATCATCCCCAGACGAAAGGACAGGGGGAAGGGTAAAAACCCAAACTTGGGGAAGTAAAAAAGCCACCCCTTTTCCGGACGGCAGGCAACTGGTCCGATTTTCTACCTTGGGAGAGTTTCTCTTAAATATCGGACCCCGACTCTAAATGGCCCCTTTCCCCTTTTCCCGGGGGTCAAAGGCCTCACCCACCGCCCTCCCCTTCCCCCTGGCTTCCCTTCCCCACCGAGGGCCCCGCCGTTGGGCAATCAGGTTTTAGGGTATCAAGACCAAATTTTGGGGAGAGACCCCCACAAGCCCCCACTCCCGGCTTTTGCCCGTAAAAAGAACCCCGGCTGAAAGAAGAGGGACCTTCTCCCTACGTTCCTCCCCCGGGGGTAGGGTGGGGCTCCCATCAAGGGACAAACGCCTCAAGATTCCCATTAAAAAAATTGGGTTCCCCCTTTTTCCCGGGACCCTTCAGAATTTTGCGACCAAAATGAACCCGGTTTTCCAATAAAAATCTTTTGCCTCCATCTCTCCCGGGTCCCTAACGCCTTTCATTTTCCCTCCTGAAGCCTTTGGTCCTGAACCGGTTTTTTCCCCAAAGGGGGGCGGCTCAAAACTCCGTGGGTAAAATCCCCCCGGATGTTTTTGAATGAAGGACCATCCCGGACAGAAGAACGCAGGGGTAACGATTATTTTGTCGATTGGGGGGGTTTCTTGGGCCCGAAAAAAGGTCCTTTGGGAACCAGAGTCCCCAAAATCCTAATCCAGAAAACCCAAACCTTTAAATTCCTTCTGCCTAAAAGAGGGGGAACCAAAGGGGGGGGGTTTCTTGACCCGGCCCCTCCTGCTCCCCGGGCCCCCGGGCCCCGGGCGCACCCGTGCCCCTCTTCCGGGGCCCACCCGGGGGGGGGGGGTGCCCCGCCGCGGGCCCCGGGGCGAGCCGGGGGGCCCAGCTGCCCCTGGACTCACCCAACCCTCGCTCCTGTGCCGTCCCGTTCCCCCTGCCCGCCGAGGCCCCGCGTGCCCCCTGTCCTAGTTTCGCGCGCCCGGGAGGGGTCTTCTCCCTGGATTTTAAAGGGCCACGTCCCCTTTAAAATTTGGGTAATTTTCCTGGGGCTTCTCCTACTTAAGGGAAAAGTCCCACTAACACTCCCCTTTCCCGGAACTATTTTGCCCATTGTGCCTTAGCAAAACGTTCCCTAAGTGTATTCCCCTTTTTCCCCGTGTAACCCGAAAACCCTTTTCTACGTTTTCCCCGAAAAATCCGAACCTCTGCCGGGGCCCGCCCCGACCTTCCCTGCCTGTCCCACTACCCCGAACCTCAGCCGCCTGCCCGGGCCTTCCCGCCTGCCCCACAGACAAAGAATTTTTCGGACACGATTCTTTACCACGCTGGGACCTGGCTGCCAAAACCCAAAACAAGCACGTCAGGGGGGACGACCTGTAGCCTCACGCCGCAGCAAGCCATCCCGCTTTGCGGCGGGCTTTTGGTGAAAAACCGGGGGGGTACTTAGATTCCGTTCCCTGGCGTGGCTTTAAAAAACCATCGCTTTCGGTTTGGGCCTGTGGATTTCCCCTACCCCGCCCTTACACCTAAGAGACGCACAAAAACCCCGTGTGCCAAAGTCTCTCCTTTTATGGAAAAGGCCCATCCCCTGTGTTTCCAAGTTCCCCTCCCTCTAAGAGAGCGCACATTCCTGTGCCAATGTCTCTCCCCTATGAAGCGGGACCCTCCCCCTTTTTTGGGCCCAAAGCCTCCCCCTATGAGAGCCGCACATCCCCTGTGGGGCCAATGTTTTTCTCCCCTATGAAGCCCCACAACCCCTGTTGCCAAAGTCTTTTCCCCTTAAAGAGAAACCCCACATCCCCTGTGTGCCCAAGTCCTCCCCCATGAAGCGCAAATCCTCTGTTTTTCCAAAAGTCCCCCTCCCCTATGGAGCGCACATCCCCCGGGTGCCAAAGGGCCCCCCTCTATAGACGCACATTCCTGTGCCAATGTTTTCCCCCCCAAGAGAGCGCACATCCCCTGTGTGCCAAAAGTCCTCCCTCTATGAAAAGCGCACATCCCTGAAACCCAAATTTTTCTCCCCCCTATGAAGCGCACATCCCCTGTGGGCCAAAATCCCTTTCCCCCCAAGAAGCGCACATCCCCTTTTTGCCAAAGTTTTCTCCCCCTATGAGAGCGCACATCCCCTGGGGCAATGTCTCCCCCTATGAGAGCGACATCCTCTGTGTGCCAAAAGTCCCCCCCCTAGGAGCGCACATCCCCTGTTTGCCAATGTCTCTCCCTCAAAGAGAGT
>JAODAL010068137.1:0-16949 GCA_025379985.1 Phyllomedusa bahiana
TCCTCCCCCTCAACATATTCTAGTTTTTCCCCCCCCTCCCCTCATATTCTAGCTCTTTCCCCTCCCTCCCTCATATTTAGCTTTTCTCTCCCTCACCTCATATTTAGCTTTTCCCTCCCTCCCTTATTCTGCTTTTTTTTCCCCCCTCACCTCTTTTATTTGGCTCTTCTCCCCCCCCTCATATTCTAGCTTTTTCCTCCCTCCCCTCATATTTAGTCTTCTCCTCCCTCCCCCAAATTCTAGTCTCCTCCTCCCTCACCTCATATTCTAGCTTTTTTCCTCCTCACCTCTATTCTAGCTTTTTTTCCTCCCTCACCTCTTATTTACTCTTCTCCCCCCTCACCTCTATTCTAGCTTTTCCCCCCTCCCCTCATATCTAGGTCTCCCCTCCCCACCCATATTCTTTTCTCCTCCCTCCCCTATTTTCTAGGTTCCTCCCCCCCTCACCTAATTTTCTAGTCTTCTCCCCCCCTCCCCTCATATTCTAGCTCTTCCCTCCCTCCCCTCTTTTTTTTTTTGTTTAACGTATTTTTTTAAATTTTTCAAAGAAGAAAAACATATCAGACAAAGCAATAATGTGAAAATTGAAAAAAGGTAATATCCAACATAGTCAATTTTGTTAATTCTATAAGACTACGCAAAAAAAAATCAGAACAATCTAAAACATAATCGCAAAAATACTTTCATTATGACAGATGGGGAGCGGGTATGACAAACACATGAGGGAAAAAAATCCTTACTAAAGCGAGACCAGCAGGGGTAAAAATTCTCCCATACCGTTTCAAGTCAAAATCCTGGAGAATTCTATAAGCCCCAAAAGGTTTCCCAAAGGCATCAAAGGTCTCCAACCTCTCTTCCTTGGGGTTGAGATACCCCATATCCTGATTTCCCCAATTGTGAGTAAGGGCCCCCCTAGTGGAGGTGATGTCTGTTCCAATATTTGGATCAAGCACTTAGTTTCCTTTCATGTAAAAAGAGCAACCTATTTAAAATTTAGCCCCGGGGAGGGGAGTGGGACATTCAAAAGGTAATTTAAGGGAAAGGGGACCCCCATGGAGGACTTCAAAGGTTAAACCTTGAACCCTTTTCCAAAAAGGGGTCCCCAACCTACATCCCCAAAAATAGGGGAATGTCTGCCCCCTTTCCCAACCCCCAACATAATTGGGATTGACGGTTTCAATCTAGAGAAGGAGGGCGTAGGGTACCAATAATCATAACTTGAATTGATTTTCTTTGTTCGTATAGAGATAGCGTGGGGAACCCTGTCACCAAACATTCTGCCAAATCCCCCATTGACGTGGTGACCCCAAAAAAAAATCCCCCCATTTTTGACATATTGAATGTCGTCCCAAAGACTTGAAACTGGCGAGATCAGGTTTGATTTTTGCCGAATCAACCCCCTTGTCGATGCCCCCCAAACCGACAGAGTTTAAAAGGCAGGGGGCCTAAAAAAACTCTATCAGAACCCAAATCCCGATGCTATAATGTTTAATCTGCAGTCGAAAAAAAGGGTCATAGATGGTAGTTCAAACTCGATTGCAATCCAAAAAGGGGTCTTTTTTCCCAAGGGGGAAAGGGGTCAACCACATTGAAAATGGAAAGTTTTTCGAAAACCCCAGGGCCTCCACCTAGCATTCCACCCCATCTTTTGGAGGAGGGTGGAATAGGAAGGATGTCATTGGAGATCCCTCCAAGCACAAATAAAAACCTTCTATAACACCCTGCCATACAGTCTGTCAGGGACATGGAATTTTAAAAAGGGGCTGCTCTACTGATTTTGGGGGGTACCCCATAGTAGTAAATTTGGGGATGAAAGGGGCCACCCAACTTCTCGACCTCCATCCATCTGGAATATGCATATAATGCCGCCAGGCCGGCATGACTCCGCTTGTGCCATAATATTTAACACACCCGGGGATGATAGCCCTCCACCCTTTTTTTCCTGTAAAAAACATCTCTGATACCCTATGCCCCGGGCGGCCCATATAAAGTGAAAAAATTCGCTTGTGGGTCGGAGGGTCGCCGGGGTATTGGAAAAGGGAGGGTCTCAAAAAAAACATCAGTTTTTTGGCGGGGACGACATTTTATACGCAATGACCAAAAGAGAGACGGGCCCAATTTTTTTCCAACGGCCAGGCGGTGTTTAATCTCAATTAAAAATTTTGGGAAAATTTGTTTTTAAAAAGCGGGGAAAGTAGTCGGGAGTCAAAAGATCCCTAAGTTTTTTGGACCCCGATTCCCCACCGAGGGTTTTAAAAATTTACTTTGAGTTGGGGGATTGTGTATCGGGGGATGCCTTTTGGCAATGCCTCCTCTTAGATGTATTTATTTTATCCCCCGACAGGCAAAATTGGGTCGAGAGAGTGCAAACTGGGCAAGGCTGCTGCCAGGTTAGAAGAGTTGCAGTACATCATCTGCATACAATGAAATTTTAAATCTTTCTCCCCAAACTACCCCCCCCGCAATATCGGGGGATAACCTAATCTGCTGCCAGAGTTATAGACGGGGAAAACAAAAGGGGGGGAAAAGAGGAGACCTGTTTGTACCTTTACAAAATGGGTATTTTGGGGACATCCTGGGGTAACCTAATATTTGCCGAGGGATTAGAGTAAATCCCCGGATGGGGTAAAAAGGGGGCCAGCGACCCAAAAACGCCTGCAATGTATGAAACATGAATGCCCAATTAAGACGGTAAAAATGCTTTTTCGCTCAAGCTTAGCAAAAGCAGGGGTTTCCCCCTTCCCCTGTGTCAATGTCAATAAATCAATGGCTTTTTTGTGTTGTCCCCCCTTTTGGCATGGGACAAACCCTAGATCTTTTTTTAAACCAGATACGGTTTAATAAAGGGGAGCTTTTAGCCAAATTTTAGGAAAATTTTAAAATCAGTGTTTAAAGTGAAATGGGTTATAGCTACCGCACTCCAGGGACCCCCACCCGGTTTAGGTATTGCAATGTAAGGCCTCGTTCAAGGTTTTTTTTTTTTTTTTTTGGCGGGATTGGCGCCGTATGCGCCCCCCGGATTTGGGGGCTAGTACGGCCCCAATCCATTAGTCATTACGGAATCCACTGTCTATAGAGAAAGTGGATTGCGCCCCTTTTCCCCTGGCGAATCCCCGCGGGGGGGAATTTCATGCACATTTCCAGGCGAAAAAACGCGCCGTGGATAATGCAAGTTTTTGGGGCCCGGGGAGCTCCGGCCCCCCCCCGTCCCGCCCCTTTTCCCGGGGGTTTTGGGGTGAGTGGATTGCGCTCACAAATCCGTGGGAATAACCCGTGTGAACCGGGCCTAAGAGTTGTCAATTTTTTTCCGGGACAGGGGGGCCCTGTAGGAAAGGGAAATTTTTATTAAGGCCCAACATTTTTGGAGTAATTGGTACTAAAAATCTTTTAAATATAAAAGTGAGCCCATCGGGGCCTGGTTTTTTACTGGGGGGAGATTTTTTTAATGGTATCTAAGATTTCTCCGCTGTAAAGCGGCATTTAAGGACCCGAGCCTCCCCAGAGGCCTTGAAATTTGCAGGGACTCAAAAAATTCCCCCCAAATAAACCCCGTTCCACCCCTTGTGGGTAAGGGTCCGGAAAGTTGTAAAGGTTCGCAAAAAAAGGAGTGGAAGATGTCCCCAACGCTTGGGGATCATAAATTGGACCCGCTACTTTCGCAAAATACATGGGAGTGGACGCTCCGTTTCATTTCCTGGGGTTTAGCCCAAGGGTTTTGTGCTTTATTGGCTCTTTATAGTATTTGTGTTTCGTAAATGCCAACATCTTTTTGCCCGTGTAAGGGAAGGCTCTTAACTTAGCTTTGAAATATTTTCCCTTTGAATGCTTTTATGGGATGACCCAATTGCTTTTTTCCCTGTCTAAGCCTGCGAGTATCCCTCCATTCGCTGTCTTTCCCCCTTTAAAAGAGTGCCCAAAGCTATCATTCCCCAAACACGGCCCTTTAGGGCCTCCCAAAATAGTAGAGGGGGGAAACTGAACCCATATTAACCCCGAAGTAAAACCCTAGGTGTTTTTTTCAATTCCTCTCATTATTGGATTCTTTAAAAAGGGGTTCAAAATTAAGCTCCAAGACACACCCGGTCGCTGTTCGAGGCCCTTAAAAGGGACAACTGCTGGGGCGTGTCAGACCCCTGTTTTAGTTTTCCCCCTCTTTGACTCCCCTTCGAGAGCCGGAGGTTTCCAAAAAAAAATTAAGTCTGGAGGGGTGGTGTGGTTGGGAAAAAAAATATACCCTTTTGAGGGGATGCTCAAACCTCCGAGGTCAACAATTAATCTGCGAATGAGCTGTCTAAAACCCTTAGATTGTTCGCTGAGTGTGGTCGAGGCGGGGACTTGCGATGGGTTTTTTTCTATAGTTTTTTGAAAAAAATTAGATTAAAATTCCCCCCTACTACAACCGGAGGGAGGGGAAAGGGGGGTAGCTTGTTCAATTTTCTTTTAGGAAAGTTAGCTGACCACATTGGGGGGATAACATTACACAAAAAGTATGGGGGGAACCCCCCTGTCCCTCTAAAAACATACCGGCCTCCGGGTCCTAAGGAGTTTTAATCAGATGGGGCTTGTTGGGAAAGAAAAATTGGGGAAACCCTGCCTTTTTTTTGTCTTGGGGTGACACAAAAAAATGATGGATATTTGCTTAAGAAAGTTAAAGTTTCCCGTTTTTAAAAATTGGGGTTCTTGGACAAAACACAATCAGGTTACTAGATTTTAAGGTCCATTTTTAGGAGTTTTTTTTTGATGTTGGAATTCAAACCTTTACATTTAGAGAGTATAAATTAATCATGGAGTCCATTTGGGTATAGAAAGTGGTCCCACAACAACCCCTTTTCGCCGTAAGATGGATAATGGGGACATAAGGGGGGGGGGGGGTGGAAGTCCAAAACAGAAGACAAACCACATAACAATACAGTCGTATTGAACATCAAAAGGGTTCTCATGCCTTGAGGAGGGGATTCAAATCCCTAGGAAAAAAAGAAGTCCCAAAGTGACAAATGGTTCCCTTCCGGTCATTAACCGGAGAATTCAAACTATGAAGCAGGGGAGATCCCTCAGGGGGGCGTATGTCCAAGATCAAATCTGGGCCCCCAATCTCTAGGCCCGGGAATCTCGCTCTTTAGGGAATTTTAAGTAACAATTAGAAAATGTAAGTATCTATGGAATCGGTTCAATAAGGAGTAAATGAAGTATTTTTAAGGTCCCCCAGAGTAATATAAATATAGGGGGGGCAAACCTCTTTAAAATATAAAAAAAACATCAATATACACTCACCGGCCACTTTTATTTATTTATTTTTTTTTAAAAAAATTTTTTATTTCATTTCAAAAATTTAAAACAATAAAAAAATTTCTGGAATGTAATAGTGGTATATAACATTTGCAAATTCCAGGCCTGTGCCTGGAATATGGAGAAGTCTACGAGAAAACATCAATTTACAAGGGTAAAAAAATTAAATTAAAAAAATACAACATACTAAAGTGCAAAGCGCCTATCTTTGTTTATGCGCCCCTATGGGGCTTTAATGGAACCTCTACTCAAGTCCAAAGTTCCTAAACCCCGAAGTCTCCCCGGTGCCCCCAAATTCCCCCCTACAGTAACCAATCGGTATACTTGAACCTCTGCATAAGGGTTCTATCTCTCTGTCAGAATAATGCACGGCCACTTTTTTAGGTACACCATCTGTAAGGGTTGGACCCCCCTTTTTTGCCTTCAGAACTGCCCCAATTCTTCGTGGGATAGATTCCAAAGGTGTTGCAAGTACTCAAATTTGGGACCCAAGGGGGGCCCAAAGAGTGCCAAAAAATATTCCCCCCCATGACCCACCACCCCACCCGAACCATTTATACAAGGCAGGATGGATCCATGCTTTTATGTTTTTGACGCCAAATTCTGACCCCCCTCCGAAGTCGCCAGCAGGGAAACGAGATCTCAGACAGGCAACTTTTTCCAATCTTCTACGGCCCCAATTTTTGATGAGCTTGGGGATATTGGAGCCTCGTTTCCTGTTCTTAGCTGAAAGGAGTGGCACCCCCGGGTGGTCTTCTGCTGCGTAGCCCTCTGCCTCAAAATTGGGCCCTACTGTGCGTTCAGAGATGCTCTTTTTTTCCCCCTTGTTGTAACGGGGGGGTATTTTTATCACTGTTTCCCTTCTTAGCTCGAACCCGTCTGCCCCTTCTCCTTTTACCTTGGCATCAACAAGGATTTCCCCCCACGGACTGCCGCTCACTGGTGTTTTTTTTCTTTTTTTTGGACCATTCTCTGAAACCCCAGAGATGGGTGCGTGAAAATCCCCGGGGATAGCATTCTGAAAAAAACTCAACCAAACCCTTCTGGCACCCAAAAACCATGCCCCTTAAAAAGGGTCAAAACACCTTTCTTCCCCTTTTTTTTTTTTTGCTCGGTTGAACTGCAGGGGATTGTCTTGACCCTGTTCATGCCTAAATGCACTGGTTTCCCGCCTTTTGATTGGGTGATTAGAAAAAAAAGTGTTAACGGCGTTGGACAGGGGTACTAATAAAAGGGGGGGTGAGTGTATTACTGGGACAAAGTCATCCCGGGTCGAATGCTCCTGTTAGGGAGAAAAAAAATCCCCACTGAAAAAAAAAGGCTAGAAAACCCAAAAATGTAACATACAAACATCATGACTGGTGTTGAAAGTCATTTTGGGAATTAAGGCATCCCTCACCTAATACTGGTGGATTTCCCTTTCCCCCGAAAAGAGAGTAAAGGCACTAATCCCTTTCAATTTGGAGGAATAAGAACACCTACAGGAGGGGATAACCAAAATGAAACAGAATAACATTCCTTCTAAGATAGTAAGACTCAAGTGGCAGGAGAAGAGGTATATCTATTCCCCAGTCTCCCAGATTTTGGCAGAACAGATCTCTTCCACTTGGGCTGTATCTTCTGCCACTCCGGGGCAGGAGCAGGAGGGGGTTCCCCCAACTCCCAATCCGTGAGCTCCGGCGGCAGGAACTCCAGGGTGGAACAAAAATTTGGAAGATCCTCAAGAGTGCGCAGAGTTGCGGAGCGTCCATTTCTGGTGGCAATTAACGCAAAGGGGAAGCCCCAGCGGTAGGGTATGGAGTGTTCCTTTAGGATGTCCAGCAAGGGTCTGAGGTGATGACATTTCTGGAGAGTTATCCAGGAGAGATCAGGAAAAATCTGGATGTCAGTTCCCTGATATTGAAGGGACCCTCGGTTTCTGGCCGTATTCAAAATTTGCTCTTTGATTTGGAACTCATGTATACAGCATATTATGTCCCGTGGACGTGAGGGAGGGCCCTTGGGTTTGAGGGCTCTATGAGCTCTGTCCATTTTGATAGTGCAAGGACTCGAGTCCCCCAGGACCGACTGGAAGATCCTGTCAAGGATATGGAACACATTTTCCTCCCTGTTGGTCTCCGAAACCCCCCTGACTCTTAGGTTGTTCCGACTTCCTCTGTTATCCAGATCTTCTACTTGTCGATTAGTCTCTCTCAGGAGTTTGGCCTGGGTAGCCACAGTTGATTGCAAGGAGGAAACGTATTGTCGAGTGTCGTCATGGGCGGTCTCAATAGACTCTACTCTCTCTGTCATGTGTCTTATGTCTGCTCTAACCGATGCAAACTCAGCCTTGAAAGTCTCTAACATCTAGCATAAGGTCCTTGAGGTCTTTAAGATCTTGTCCGGTTGGGAGATCATTGAGGTGAGATTGCCATCCGGGAGTAGAATACTGGTGGGAGACAACCGGAGCCATCTCCCCGCTAAGTGGCTCTGGGGACGGGCTTCGGCTCTGCAATGGTATAGTGTCATCCGCCATCTCAGATATTCCTGCCCCAGGGTCAATCAGGGGGTTTGGAGACTTGGCAGCAGACAGAGTCCCAGCGATTGGCAAGCCCCCGGCTGTTTGTTGTTTCTTAAAGGACATGCTGTTTAAGGACGAGAGAGGGAGATCAGAATTGTCCCAAGATGGTGTTATGGTGGACTCAATGTTCCCCAAGGGGCGAGTGTCCAGCGATATGGCACAAGAACTGGGTGGCCACCCTGGTTGTGGGCTAGGGTCCACAACACAACGTAGAGCCCTGCCTTGGGGCAATGGGGTGCAAGTGTCCCGTTCAAACGCCTCGTGAGGGCAACAGAGGAGTGGATTGCTGCTGCTGCTTAATGCAGAGTCCCTCTGTAAGCCTTTGATGGGCCCAGAAGCTGCCTGCAGCGTGTATTGTATTGCGGCAGCTGCTTGCACAGTGACAGGTCTCTGGTAAGTTTCAAGCGACAGTCCAGGGAGGAGTCCAGAGAATTCAGAGGACTCAGGGCTGGGTAAGGAGCTCGGGGGCCCTGGCAGGTACCTGTCTCCTCTGTTCCCACCGTCTGCGGCGTCCCACGATGCCGCCGGTCACTGCTCCTGCAGCCTCCACCGCTCACCCCTCCGACGGCCACGACTCGAGCGGAGCCCTTGGGTCCCAGGGACAGAATGCACCGCCTCCGCAGCGGAAGATGATGTGCCAGTGATCGGCCGGCTGTCCGTCCGACTTCCGGGTTAGGCCGCAGCTCCCTCTGCGTCCCGGAGCGCGGCGTGAGGTATGTGGGGTTGATGGAGGAAGTTTCTGCCGCAGGTATGCTAGGATGACACTGGATTGCCCCCTTATTCAACAGCGATCTTCCAGAGCTCCAAGCTCAGGCAGCCATCTTGGTCCGCGTCCAGGCCACGCCCCCCCCACTCACCTCATATTCTATGTCCCCTCCTCCCTCACCTCATATTCTAGGTCCTCTCCTCCCTCACCTCATATTCTTGGTCTCCTCCACCTCATAATCTAGGTCCCCTCCTCCCTCACCTCATATTCTAGTTCCAAGCCTCAATTCAGGCTCCCCATCCCTTTCCTCAGGTCCGCCCCCCCTCACCTCATATTCTTGGTCCTCTCCTCCCTATTCTATTCTAGGTCCTCTCCTCCCTCATCTCATATTCTAGGTCTCCTCCACCTCATAATCTAGGTCCCCTCCTTCCTCACCTCATATTCTAGGTCCCCTCCACCTCATATTCTAGCTTTTCTCCTCCCTCACCTCCTATTCCAGGTCCCCTCCTCCCTCCACCTCCTATTCTAGGTCTCCTCCTCCCTCCACCTCATATTCTAGGTCTCCTCCTCCCTCCACCTCATATTCTAGGTTCTCTCCTCCCTTACCTCATTTTCTAGGTCCTCTCCTCCCTCACATCATATTCTAGGTCCTCTCCTCCCTCTCCTCATATTCTAGGTCCTCTCCTCCCTCACCACATATTCTAGCCCCTCCTCTCCCTTTCCCTTTTCCTCCATACCCATATTCTAGCTCTTCTCCTCCCTCACCTCATATTCTAGCTCTTCCCCTCCCTCACCTCATATTCTAGGTCTCCTCCTCCCTCACCTCATATTCTAGGTCTCCTCCTCCCTCACCTCATATTCTAGGTCTCCTCCTCCCTCACCTCATATTCTAGGTCTCCTCCTCCCTCACCTCATATTCTAGCTCTTCTCCTCCCTCACCTCATATTCTAGGTCTCCTCCTCCCTCACCTCATATTCTAGCTCTTCTCCTCCCTCACCTCATATTCTAGGTCTCCTTCTCCCTCACCTCATATTCTAGGTCTCCTCCTCCCTCACCTCATATTCTAGCTCTCTCCTCCCTCACCTCATATTCTAGCTCTTCTCCTCCCTCACCTCATATTCTAGGTCTCCTCCTCCCTCACCTCATATTCTAGCTCTTCTCCTCCCTCACCTCATATTCTAACTCTTCACTTCCCTCACCTCATATTCTAGGTCCTCTCCTCCCTCACCTCATATTCTAGCTCTCTCCTCCCTCACCTCATATTCTAGCTCTTCTCCTCTCTCACCTCATATTCTAGCTCTTCTCCTCCCTCACCTCCTATTCTAGGTTTTCTCCTCTCTCACCTCCTATTCTAGGTCCCCTCCTCCCTCACCTCCTATTCTAGGTCCTCTCCTCCCTCACCTCCTATTCTAGGTCCTCTCCTCCCTCACCTCATATTCTAGGTCCTCTCCTCCCTCACCTCCTATTCTAGGTCCTCTCCTCCCTCACCTCATATTCTAGGTCCTCTCCTCCCTCACCTCATATTCTAGGTCTCCTCCTCCCTCGCCTCATATTCTAGGTCCTCTCCTCATATTATAGGTCCTCTCCTCCATCACCTCGTATTCTAGGTCTCCTCCTCCCTCACCTCGTATTCTAGGTCTCCTCCCTCACCTCCTATTCTAGGTCCTCTCCTCCCTCACCTCCTATTCTAGGTCTCCTCCTCCCTCACCTCCTATTCTAGGTCCTCTCCTCCCTCACCTCCTATTCTAGGTCCTCTCCTCCCTCACCTCCTATTCTAGGTCCTCTCCTCCCTCACCTCCTATTCTAGGTCTCCTCCTCCCTCACCTCCTATTCTAGGTCTCCTCCTCCTCACCTCATATTCTAGGTCCTCACCTCCTATTCTAGGTCCGCCCCCCCTCACCTCATATTCTAGGTCTCCTCCTCCCTCACCTCATATTCTAGGTCCTCTCCTCCCTCACCTCATATTCTAGGTCCTCTCCTCCCTCACCTCATATTCTAGGTCCTCTCCTCCCTCACCTCATATTCTAGGTCTCCTCCTCCCTCACCTCATATTCTAGGTCTCCTCCTGCCTCACCTCATATTCTAGGTCCTCTCCTCCCTCACCTCATATTCTAACTCTTCACCTCCCTCACCTCATATTCTAGGTCCTCTCCTCCCTTACCTCATATTAGAGGTCCTCTCCTCCCTCACCTCATATTCTAGGTCCTCTCCTCCCTCACCTCATTTTCTAGCTCTCTCCTCCCACACCTCATATTCTAGATCCTCTCCTCCCTCACCTCATATTCTAGGTCTCCTCCTCCCACACCTCATATTCTAGGTCCTCTCCTCCCTCACCTCATATTCTAACTCTTCACCTCCCTCACCTCATATTCTAGGTCCTCCACTCCCTCACCTCATATTCTAGGTCCTCTCCTCCCTCACCTCATATTCTAGGTCCTCTCCTCCCTCACCTCATATTCTAGGTCTCCTCCTCCCACACCTCATATTCTAGGTCTCCTCCTGCCTCACCTCATATTCTAGGTCTCCTCCTGCCTCACCTCATATTCTAGGTCCTCTCCTCCCTCACCTCATATTCTAACTCTTCACCTCCCTCACCTCATATTCTAGGTCCTCCCCTCCCTCACCTCATATTCTAGCTTTTCTCCTCCCTCACCTCATATTCTAGCTTTTCTCCTCCCTCACCTCATATTCACTCTCTTATATATTCTATCTCTTCACCTCCCTCACCTCATATTCTAGGTCCTCTCCTCCCTCACCTCATATTCTAGCTTTTCTCCTCCCTCACCTCATATTCTAGCTTTTCTCCTCCCTCACCTCATATTCTAACTCTTCACCTCCCTCACCTCATATTCTAGGTCCTCTCCTCCCTCACCTCATATTCTAGCTTTTCTCCTCCCTCACCTCATATTCTAGGGCTCCTCCTCCCTTACCTTTTGTCCTTTATTCTCTCCTCCCTCTTTCTCATGTTCTAGGTCTCCTCCTCCTCACCTCATATTCTAGGTCCTCATCTCCTATTCTAGGTCCGCCCCCCCTAACCTCATATTCTAGGTCTCCTCCTGCCTCACCTCATATTCTAGGTCCTCTCCTCCCTCACCTCATATTCTAGCTCTTCTCCTCCCTCACCTCATATTCTAGCTCTTCTCCTCCCTCACCTCATATTCTAGGTCCTCTCCTCCCTCACCTCATATTCTAGCTCTTCTCCTCCCTCACCTCATATTCTAGCTTTTCTCCTCCCTCACCTCATATTCTAGGGCTCCTCCTCCCTTACCTTTTGTCCTTTATTCTCTCCTCCCTCTTTCTCATGTTCTAGGTCTCCTCCTCTTTCCTAGGTCATATTCTCCTTCTCCATCATCTTCGTTTTAGTTCTTCTTTCCTTCATCTTATATTTTATGTTGTCTCCTTTCTCACGCAATGTTTAGATCTTTCCCTGCTCCCCATCTCATGTCCTGCATCTTCTCCTCTTCCCTCATCTTATGTTCTTGGTCTCCTTCTCCCTCATCCTGTGTTCTGAATCCTCTCTCCACGCACAGACAGCTTACATGCAGGTATAGTACAGATGGGTCAGGTCACAAGCAGAAGATCAGTGTAGGCAGTGTTTACTTGTAAACAGTACACAGGCACAAGGTCAGGGCAGGTGGCGTACACTCATAAGCAGGACTCGGGCAGAAGGTCGGGGAAGGCGGCGAACACTTAGAAACAGTACACAGGCACAAGGTCAGGGCAGGTGGCGTACACTCATAAGCAGGACTCGGGCAGAAGGTCAGGGAAGGCGGCGAACACTTAGAAACAGTACACAGGCACAAGGTCGGGGAAGGTGGCGTACACTCATAAGCAGGACTCGGGCAGAAGGTCGGGGAAGGTGGCGTACACTCATAAGCAGGACTCGGGCACAAGGTCGGGGAAGGTGGCGTACACTCATAAGCAGGACTCGGGCACAAGGTCGGGGAAGGTGGCGTACACTCATAACTAGGCACTCGGGAGGGCACACCAGATCCAAAGGTCGGGGAAGGTGGCGTACACTCATAAGCAGGACTCGGGCACAAGGTCGGGGAAGGCGGCGAACACTTAGAAACAGTACACAGGCACAAGGTCAGGGCAGGTGGCGTACACTCATAAGCAGGACTCGGGCACAAGGTCGGGGAAGGCGGCGAACACTTAGAAACAGTACACAGGCACAACGTCAGGGCACGCAGCTTACACTCATAAGCAGGACTCGGGCAGAAGGTCGGGGAAGGTGGCGTACACTTAGAAAGGTAAACACAGGGAAAAACGGGCAGGGCACGCAGGGGGGTTACACCTAAAAGTGGGGCTTCGGGGGGGACAAAGGGCGGGGGAAAGGGGGCGAACACTTAAAACAGGACACCAGGAAGGGATAAGGTTTGGGGGGAAGGGGGGGGGGTAAAACTCATAAGCAGACTCGGCCGAAGGTCAGGGAAGGCGGGGGAACACCATAGGGAGGACCGGCAAAAAGGTCCCGGGGAAGGGGGCGAACAAAAATTCTTTGAAACAGGGACACAGGCAAAGGTCAAAGGGGAGGTTGGGGGGGAAAAACTCATAAGCAGACCGGGCACAATTTTGGGGTAATGTGGTGAAAACCCCTCATAAAACAGGGGCCCCCCTGGCCCCAAGGGCGGGGAAGGGGTGTAAAACTCATAAGCAGGAATCGGGGCCCCCCCCCAAGGTTTGGGGGAAAGGCCCGGGGAAAAAACTTTTAAAACAGTAAAACAGGCAAAAAAGGTCCGGGGACGCAGCTTACCCTCATAAGCAGACTACGGCCGAAGGCGGGGAAGGGGGTTTGGTACACCATAACAGGACCTTGGGCACAAAAGGGCGGGGAAGGGGGCGAAAAACTTTTAAAAAACAGTACACAAAGGCCCCAACGAAGGCAACCAGCTTACACACATAAACAGGGAAATTTTTGGGCCCGAAGGGGCGGGGGGGGGGCGTACACTCATTTAAAAAAAGGGCTCCGGGGACAAGGCAGGGGGGGGTGGCGTACACCCCATAACAGGAACTCGGGCAGAAGGGGGAAGGAAGCGCCAAAACAAAATTTGAAACAGGACACAGCACCCAAAGCAAGGGCACCACTTACAAATCCAAAAGCAGGACTTTTTTGGGGGAAATGGGCGGGGGAAATTTTGGGGTACACTCATAAACAGTAAAACCCCGGGCCCGAAAATTCCCGGGGGGGGTTGGGTTAAAACTTTATAAGCAGGGCCTGGCAGAAGGTCAGAAGGGTTGGCGAACCCCAATTGAAACAGTAAAACAGGGACAACGACAGTACAACCAGCTTACAACCCCATAACATTTCCCGGGGACAATTCGGGGAAGGGGGCGAACACTTAAAAACAGACAACCCGGCACTAAAGGGCAGGCAGGTGGGGTAAAACTTCAAAAACGCAGGAAATTTTGGGGGGCAAAGGGGGCGGGGAAGGGGGCGAAACACAAAGGGAAAAAGTACACAGGGACCAAAGGGCGGGGGAAGTTTGTTAAAACCCCATAAGCAGGCCCTTCCCGGGGGCCCAAGGGCAAAGGGGAAGGGCGAAAACTCTAAGCAGAAAAACCTGGGAAAGGAGGGGAAAAGGGGGGCGAACACTTTGAAACAGTACACAGCACAAGGTTTAGGGGGAAAGGGCTTTCACCATAAACAGGACTCGGGGAGGGAATCAAGGGGAAAAAGGGGGGAACAAATTTGAAACCCTACAAAGGCAAAAACAAGGTCAGGGGAAGGTTTGGGGTACACCATAAACAGACTCGGGGACAAGGCGGGGAAGGTGGCGTACACTCAAAAAAGGGAGGAGACTCGGGCACAAAAAAAGGTCCCGGGAAAGGGGGGGCCCAACACTTAGAAACAGTACACAGGGCCCAAAGCAGGGGACGCAGCTTAAAACCATTAAACAAACTCGGGGACAAGTTCGGGGAAGGCGGCCCAACACTTAGAAACAAAGGGCACAGGGATAAAGGGCGGGGAAGGCGGTGTATACCATAAGCAGGGTCGGCAGGGAAAGGGCGGGGAAGGTTTTCGTACACCCCATAACAGGGCTCGGCACAAGGTCCCGGGGAAGGTTGAACACCTCCCTAAGAAGGAACTCGGGGCACAAAAGGGCCGGGGGGAAAGGGGGTGTACACTCATAACAGAAATCGGGGCACAAGGGCCCGGGGAAGGCGGGGAACACTTAGAAACAGTACACCGGGCCCCAAGGGCAGGGAAAGCGCTTAAAAACTCATTTTTTCAGGAAATCCGGCAGAATGGGCGGGAAGGTGGTGTACACTCCTAAGCAGGACTCGGGCACAAGGGTGGAAGGCGGGGGGGAAAACTTTTGAAAAAGTACACAAAGGCACAAAAAGTCAGGGCACGAGAACCCCCAAAACAGGGCTCGGGCAGAAGGTCAGGGAAGGTTTGGGGTACACCATAAAACCGGGCCGGGCCCGAAGGCGGGAAGGTGGGGGTACACTCATAAGCAGAAATCGGGCAGAAGGTTTCCCCTGGAAGGCGGCCAAAAACTTTTTAAACAGTACACAGGCACAACGTCAGGGGGAGGTGCGTACACACCCTAAAGGCCCGACTCGGGGAGAAAGGGCGGGGAAAGGGGGCGTACACTCCTAAGCAGGACTTTTGGGGAGAAGGCGGGGAAAGGTGGCGTACACTCATAAGCAGGGCTCGGGCAAAGGGCAGGGGAAGGGGGCGAAAAACTTAAAAAAAAAGTACACACCCCCCCCAAAAAGGACAAATGGGAAGGGGGCGTACACCCCATAAGCAGGGCCTTTTGGGCAAAAGGTCCAGGGAAAAGGGGGGAACCCCTTAGAAAAAAATTCCCCAGCCCCAAGGGGCAGGGGAGGTGGCGTACCCCTCATAAAAAAGAGACTTTCGGGCACAAGGGCGGGGGGGAAAGGGGGCGTACACCTCATAACAGGAAATCGGGGCAAAGGGCAAGGGAAGGGGGGCGAACCTTTAAAAAAGTACAAAAGGCCTAAGGGCGGGGAAGGGGGCCCTACACTCATAAGGCAGGACTCGGGGGGGAAGGGCGGGGGAAAGGGGGCGAAAAACTTAGAAACAAAACACAGGCAACAAGGGTCAGGGCAAAGGGGGCGTACACTCATAAAACAGGACACAGGGACAAAAGGTCCGGGAAGGTGGCGTACACTTATAAGCAAAGGGCTTTGGGAGAAAGGGCGGGGAAAGGCGGCGAACACTTAGAAACAGTACACAGGCACAAGGTCAGGGAAGGCGGCGAACACTCCCTTAAACAGGACTTCCCGGGGGCAAGGGCTGGGGAAGGGGGCGAAAACAAGAAACATAAAACAGGCACAACGTCCCGGGCAGGTGGCGTAAATTTTATTAAACAGGACTTAAAGGCCCCAAGGTTTTGGGCAGGGGCCCGGGTTTTCACTCATAAACAGCAAAAAGGGAAAGGGAAACACTTTTGGCGCATCCTAGCAAGCGCCAAGGTTTATTTCTGCCATTTGCTTCTACGACTTTACGGGGTTTTGGCCCGTAATTTTGTTAAACTTTGTGGGCCAGAGTCCCGTGGCTGCTGCTGATTGATAGTTTGAGCTTAAACCCCTAACGGGGTTTCTTTCCTCTCATGGTAAAATACAAACCTTTTTTAAGGGGAGCATCCTGTAAATATATATTTTTAATTTTTTCTATTTCTGGATAATGTTAAACTAGGCCGGCGCTATAAATTTTTTTTCCCTTTTCTGGTGTACCCGGGTTTATAAAAACCCCAAGGGCCGGCACAAAACACAAACAGGGAGCATACACTCAGGACCTGGGTAACTCTGTGGATGTTGTGGGAAAAATTAGAATGATGGAGGGGAAGGCTTGGATGCTGTGTATATAGAAAAGATGGGGGTAAGGGGGGGGGAGGTTTTTGTATTAGAAAATGGAAAGGAGGGAAGGCGTGGATGGGTTTTAAAATAGACTGATTGGGGGGAAGGCCGTGGATGTTTGTTTATAGACTGGATGGTGTAAGGGGTGTTTGGAAAGTTTTGGTTTTAAAACTGGGTGGGGAAAACTGTGGATGTTGTGTAAATAAAGGATGGAGGTAAGGGTGTGGAAAGTTGTAAATAAAACTGGATGGGGGAAAAGGGCGTGGATTTGGGGTTTTTTAGACTGGATGGGGGGTAAAAGGGTGTGGAAGCTGTGTATATAGACTGGATTGGGGGGAAGGGGTGGGTGTTGTGTATATAACAAGGGTGGGGGAAAAGGGTGTGGATGTTTTTATATAAAAGACTGGATTAGGTAAAGGGGTGTGGAATTTTTGTAAATAACCGGATGGAGGTAAGGCCCTTGGGTGTTGTAATATATAGACTGGATGGAAAGGGAAAAGGCTGTTTTGGAAATTTTGTTTAAATAGACTGGGTGGAAAGGGAAGGCCCGTGGATGTTTTGTAT
>JAODAL010068138.1:0-16948 GCA_025379985.1 Phyllomedusa bahiana
GGGGGGGGGGGGGGGGGGGGGGGGGGGGGGGGTTAACCTTTTCGGGCGGGGTCCTCTCCCCCCTCTGTACCATTTTATACGTCATTCATTGTCTTTAAATTGTCCTCACTTGAAAAATCATGTATTTTACCCCCCCCCCCCCTAAAATTTACAGCGCCAGGGAAATTTCAATGGCGCTTTAAAATAAATGTTAAAATAATAATAATAAAAAGGTGAAAAAAATTAAAATTTTATATCCAAAACATTTCAAAACGTTTTTTTTTTGCCCTTTGGGGGCACTCAGTTTTTGTTTCCTTTGACGAGCTTGCACAAAAATTTCTTAAAAAAGCAATTTTATATCACCACAGTAAATGAAAGGTGCAAAAAATACCGTGTATTATACGAAAACAAAACAGATACTTTTTTTTTGATTTTGGCGCACACAGTTTTTTGTTCATTGACGCAGCTTGCCCCTAAATCTTAAAACGCAATTATTTTAGTCACCACGGGGTAATTTGAAAGGTGAAAAAAATCCCCGTGTTTTAAAAACAAAAACATAAAAATTTTCCGTTTTTTTTTTAAAACTTTGGCGAACTACAGCTTTGTTCATTGACCAGTTTTGCACGAAAATCTTAAAAAACACAATTTTATAGTCACCACGTAAATTTAAAAGGGTTGCAAAAAAAACATTTTATTACCCGGGAATCCCTTTCAGATACTTTTTTTTGGGGACTTTGGCGCACTACAGTTTTGTTAAATTTAGGGCAGCCTCCTAAATCTTAAAACAAAATTTTTAAAAGTCACCACAGGGGGAATTTGGGAAAGGGTGCAAAAAATACATTTTTTAATCCGAATACATTTCAATAGGGTTTTTTTTGATTTTGGCCCGCACTCCCGTTTTGGGTTCTTTGACGCACCCTTTAAATTAAATCTTAAAACAGAAAAATTTTAAATAATCCCCAAACAGGTGAATTGAAAGGTAAAAAAACATCCCCGGTTTTTATACGAAAACAAACAATACATGTTTTTTGACTTTGGGAAATACAGCTTTGTCTTTTTTCATTTTTCACTAAATCGAAAAAAGCTTTTTTATGGGTCACCACAGGTGAATTAAAGGGGGCAAAAAAAACCTTTAAAATTATCCAATACTTTTCCCAGATACGTTTTTTTTTTATTTTTGGCGCACAACATTTTGTTCATTGACGCCGCTTGCTTTTAAAATTTTAAACCAATTTAAGGGGTCCCCCGGGTTAATTTAAAGGTGAAAAAAATACCGTGAATTAAACAAAAACAAAACAAAAACGGGGTTTTTTTACTTTGGCGAAATCCCAGCTTTTTTCATTGACTCAGCTTGCACGTAAACCCAAAAAACAGCAATTTTTTTAGTCCCCAAACCGGGAAAAATTTAAAAGGGGGCAAAAAAAAACATTTTATTATCCAAAATTTTTCAATTACGTGTTTTTTGACTTTGGCCACTACACTTTTTTCATTGACGCACTAGCACAAAAAATCTTAAAACGAAATTTTTTTTGGGTCAAAAACAAAAGTGAATTGAAAGGTGAAAAAAATACCGTGTATTTACAAAACAAAACAGATACGGTTTTTTTGATTTTTGGGGGCACTACATTTTTTTAAAATTGCCCAAAGCTTGCACATAAATCTAAAAACAGCAATTTTTAGTCACCACAGTTAATTTGAAAGGTGAAAAAAAATACCGTGTTTAAAACGAAAAAAAAAACAATCCCATGTTTTTTTGATTTTGGGCGCCCCTACAGCTTTTTTTAAATTGATGCAGCTTGCCCCTAAACCCTAAAAACCGCAATTTTAATATTCCCCACAGTAAAATTGAAAGGTGCAAAAAATACATTTTTTTTTATCCAATACATTTCAGATACGTTTTTTTTTTTTATTTTGGTCGCCAACACTTTTTTTCATTAAACCAGTTTGGGGCCACGAAATTTAAAAAAAACAGAAATTTTTAATAGTCACCACAGGGGGAATTAAAAGGTGCAAAAAATACCTTTTATAAAACAAAACATAACAAAACTGTTTTTTTTATTTTGGCGCACTACGTTTTGTTAAATTGACCAGCTTGCACGTAAATCTAAAAAACACAATTTTAAGTCACCCCGGGTAAAATTGAAAGGGGGAAAAAAATACTTTTTATTATACGAAAACATAAAAAAAACGTTTTTTTACTGTGGCGCACTACATTTTTTGTTCATTGACGCACCTGCACGTAAATTTTAAAACAGCAATTTTTAATCACCACGGGTAAATTTGAAAGGTGAAAAAAATACCGGTTTTAAATACGAAAACATAAAGATACATGTTTTTTGATTTTGGCCACACATTTTTTTTAAAGGGTTTGCACCCTTCCCACGAAAAATCTAAAAACAGAAATTTTTTAGCCACCACGGGTGAATTAAAAGGGTGCAAAAAATACATTTTATTACCGAATACATTTCAGATCTGTTTTTTTATTTTGGGCGCACTACAGCTTTGTTCATTGACGCCGTTTTGCATGTAAAATCTTAAAACACAATTTTATAGCCCACCACGGGGTTGAATTAAAAGGGTTGCAAAAAAACCGTTTAATATACGAAAACATAACAGATACGTGTTTTTTTTTTTTGGGCCGCACTACACTTTTTTCATTGACGCAGCTTGCACGTAAATTTTGAAAACACAATTTTGTAGTCACCACAGGGAATTGAAAGGTGAAAAAAAAATACATTTTTTAAATCCGAATATTTTTCCCAGATACGTGTTTTTTTGATTTTTGGCGCACAACAGCTTTTTTTCATTAAACGCAGCAAAGCACAAAATCTGAAAACTAATTTTTAAAAGTCACCACAGAGGGAATTTTGAAAGGTGCAAAAAATACCGTTTTTAAATCCCGAAAACATAACAGATACATTTTTTTTTGACTTTGGCGCACTACAGCTTTGTTCTTTTTAAACCCCTTTTCCCACATAAATCTGAAAACAGAAATTTTTTATAGTCCCCCCACAGGTGAATTGAAAGGGCAAAAAATCCCGTTTATTATACGAAAACAAAAACAATAAAATTTTTTTTTAAACTTTGGCGCACTACAGCTTTTTTTCATTAAGCAGCTTGCACTTAAATCTGAAAACACAATTTTATATTCACCACGGGTGAATTGAAAGGTCAAAAAATACATTTTTTTATCCGAAACTTTTTCAGATACGTGTTTTTTTTATTTTGGCGCCTACAGTTTTTTTGTTCTTTTGACGCAGCTTCCCGGGTAAATCTAAAAACAGAAATTTTAAAGTCACCACAGGTGAATTGAAAGGTGAAAAAAAATACCGGTTAATTAAAACCGAAAACATAACAGATACGTTTTTTTTGCCCCTTTGGGGGCACTACAGCTTTTTTTAAATTGACGCAGCTTGCACAAAATCTGAAAACAGAAATTTTTTAAAGTCCCCCAAACAGGTAATTGAAAGGTGAAAAAAAATACCGTGTATAATACGAAAACAAACAGAAACGTGTTTTTTTGACTGGGCGCACAACACTTTGTTAAAAGACCCGCTTTCATGAAAATCTTAAAAAAAACAATTTTAAACCCACCACAGGGGATTTGAAAGGTGAAAAAAATACCGTGAATTACGAAAACAAAACAAACGTTTTTTTTTAAATTTTGGGCCCCATTTACAGCTTTGTTAAATTGACGCAGCTTGAAACGTAAATCTGAAAAACAATTTTAACCCACCACAGGGGGAATTTGAAAGGTGCAAAAAATACATTTTTTTAACCAATCCCATTTCAATACTTTTTTTTGGATTTTGGCCCCACTCCCCTTTTGTTCATTGACGCACAGCACGTAAATCTTAAAACAGAAATTTTTTATATCACCACATAAAATTAAAAGGGTCCCAAAAAATCCCGTGAAATTAAAAACAAAAACATAACAGATACGTTTTTTTTGATTTTGGGGCGCACTACAGCTTTGTTTCTTTGGGCCCGCAGTTTGCACATAAATTTTTAAAACAGAAATTTTATAGTCACCACAGATGAATTAAAAGGGTGAAAAAAAATACCTGTAAAAAACCCAAAACATAAAAATTCCCATGTTTTTTGACTTTGGCCACACAGCTTTGTTCATTGATGCAGTTTTTCACGTAAATTTTAAAATCACAATTTTAATCACCACAGGTGAATTAAAAGGGGTGCAAAAAATACTTTTTTATTATCCGAATACTTTTTCCAGTTAACGTTTTTTTTTTCCCTTTGGCGCACTACACTTTTTTTCCCTTTGACGCATTTTCACTAAAACTGAAAACAAATTTTTTTTAGCCCACCACAGGGAATTGAAAGGGGCAAAAAAACCTGAAATTAAATACGAAAACTAACAGATACATTTTTTTTGACTTTGGCGCACTACAGCTTTTTTTCATTGATGCAGCTTGCACGAAAAATCTAAAAAACACAATTTTATAGCCCACCACGGGTTAAATTTTAAAATGGTGCCTAAATTTACATTTTATTATCCGAATACATTTCAGATACGTTTTTTTTTACTTTGGCCACAACACTTTGTTTAAATTGACGCAGTTTGCATGAAAATTTTAAAACACAATTTTATAGTCACCACAGGTGATTTAAAAAAGGTGAAAAATATCCCGGGAAATTAAACAAAAATAACTTTATACTTTTTTTTAATTTGGCGCACTACAGCTTTGTTCTTTAAAAGGGCAGCTTGCACGTAAATCTGAAAACACAATTTTAAAAGTCACCACAGTGAATTAAAGGGTGAAAAAAATTACCGTGTATTATACAAAACATAACAATACTTTTTTTTTTTAAATTAGGCGCACTACAGCTTTGTTCATTGACCAGCTTCCACGTAAATCGAAAACAGCAATTTTAAAAGTCACCAAAGGTGAATTAAAAAGGTTACAAAAAATACCGGGGTATTAAAACGAAAACATAACAATCCCGTTTTTTTTTTCCCCCTTTGGCGCACTCCCACTTGTTTATTGACGCAGCTTGCACTTTAAATCTAAAAAACAGAATTTTATAGTCACCACGGGGAAATTGAAAGGTGCAAAAAATACTGTGAAAATTATACGAAAACAAACAGATACGGGTTTTTTTTTGCCCTTTGGCGCACTACAGCTTTTTTTCATTGGGGCAGCTTTCGCGTTTTTTTTTTTTCCCTTTGGGAAAAAAAACACATTTTATAGTCACCACAGGTAAATTGAAATTTTGCAAAAAATAAATTTTTTATTATCCGAATACATTTCAGATACTTTTTTTTTTTTACTTTGGCGCACTACACCCTTTGTTCATTGACGCGGGCCTTGCACGTAAACCTTAAAGCAGAAATTTTTTTTTAGTCACCACGGGTTTAAAATTGAAAGGTGAAAAAAAATCCTTTTTATTATACAAAACCCTAACAAACGTTTTTTTTTGACTTGGCACACTACAGCTTTTTTTTCATTGACGCAGTTTTGAAACGTAAATTTTAAAAACAAAATTTTAAAACTCAACACGGGTTTGGGAATTTGAAAGGTGCAAAATATACCGTGTATTATACAAAAACAAAACAGAAACAATTTTTTTGACTTGGGCACTACAGCTTTGTTCATTAGACGCAGAAAGGGCACGTAAATCAAAAAACAGAAATTTTTAATAGCACCACAGGTGAATTGAAAGGTGCAAAAAATACATTTTATTTTTCCGAATAAAATAAAAGATACGTTTTTTTTTTGATTTTGGGTGCACTACAGCTTTTTTTCATTGACCAGCTTGCACTTAAATCTAAAAACAAAATTTTTAAATATTCCCCCACAGGTAAATTTTTAAAAGGGGGCAAAAAATACCGTGTTTTAAACAAAAACAAAACCCGATACTTGTTTTTTAAACTTTGGCGCAGAAAACAGCTTTGTTCATTGACGCGGGGCTTGCAAAAAAAATTTTAAAAAAAAGCAATTTTTTAGTCACCACAAGGTGAATTAAAAGGTGAAAAAAATACCGTGTTTTAATACGAAAAATAACAGTTTACGGGGTTTTTTTGATTTTGGGCGCATTACAGCTTTTGTTCTTTGGGGACACTTTTTGCACTTAAATCTGAAAACAAAATTTTTTATAGTCACCCCCCCAAGGGTAAAATTGAAAGGTGAAAAAAATTAATTTTTTAACCGAATAAAATTTCAGTTACTTTTTTTTTACTTTGGCCACTACAGCTTTTTTTCATTGATGCAGCTTTGCACGAAACTTAAAACAGCAATTTATAGTCACCACAGGTGAATTGAAAGGTGCAAAAAATACCGGTAAATACAAAAAACATAACAATACGTTTTTTTTTGATTTTGGCCACTACAGCTTTGTTCATTGCCCGCAGTTTTGGCCAAAATCTGAAAACAGCAATTTTATAGTCACCACAGGAATTAAAGGGGCAAAAAAAAACCGTGTTATTATACGAAAACATAACAGATACGTGTTTTTTGATTTTGGGGCGCCCCCTTACGGGCTTTTTTTCATTGATGCAGCTTGCACGAAAATTTTAAAAACCCAGCAATTTTATTGCCCACCACAGGTGAATTGAAATTTGCAAAAAATCCGTGTATTATACAAAACAAAAAATACTTTTTTTTGGGCCCCCTTTTTTTGGCCCCACTACCTTTGTTCATTGACGCGCTTCACTAAATCTAAAAAAATCAATTTTATATTCACCACTTTTTAAATTGAAAGGGGGCAAAAAATCATTTTATTATCCGAATACTTTTCGGATACATTTTTTTTGATTTTTGGCGCATACAGCTTTTGTGCATTGACCAGTTTTGCCGTAAATCTGAAAAAAAAGAAATTTTTATTAGTCACCATGGGTAAATTTGGGAAAGGGGGCAAAAAATACTTGTTTTTAAAACGAAAACAAAACAGATACGGTTTTTTGACTTTGGGGGCACTACAGTTTTGTTAAATTGACGCAGTTTGGGAAACCTAAATTTTAAAACACAATTTTTAGTCACCACGGGTGAATTAAAAGGGGTGCAAAAAATTTTCGTGTATTAACAAAACATAACAGATACGAGTTTTTTTGACTTTGGCGCACTACAGTTTTTGTTCATTGCCCGCAGCTTGCACAAAAACGAAAACAGAAATTTTTAAATAGTCACCACAGGTGAATTGAAAGGTGCAAAAAAAAACATTTTATTTTTTTCCAATAGTTTTTAAAGATACGTGTTTTTTAAATTTTGGGGCGCACTACAGCTTTGTTCATTGACGCAGCTTGCACGAAAATCTCAAAACAGCAATTTATAGTCACCACAGGTGAATTGAAAGGTAAAAAAAATACCGGAAATTAAACAAAAGATAACAATACATTTTTTTTTTGATTTTTGGGGGCACTACAGCTTTTTCATTGACCAGTTTTCACAAAATTTCGGAAAACAGCAATTTTATATCACCACAGGGAAATTGAAAGGTGCAAAAAAAACATTTTATTATCCGAATACATTTCAGAACGAGTTTTTTGATTTTGGGCCCGAAACTACACCCCTTTGTTTATTGACGCAGCTTTCACGTAAATCTTAAAACAGCAATTTTTAGTCCCCACAGGTAAATTTAAAAGGGTGCAAAATTTAAAGTGTATTATACGAAAACATAACAGATACGTTTTTTTTTTAAACTTTGGCGCACTCCCGGGCTTTGTTCATTAAACCAGCTTGAAAACGTAAATTTTGAAAACAGCAATTTTATAGTCCCCACTTTTTAAATTTTGAAAGGTGAAAAAAAATACCGTGTTTTTATACAAAACAAAACAGATCGTTTTTTTTTGAAACTTTTCCCCAGTCCAGAATTTGTTAAATGGAGCCCACCTTGCATTTAAAATTTTGAATCCACCCAATTTTTTGTTTTGTTTAGAGGGATTTGAAAAAAAGGTGTTTTGCCGTTTTTTTAATAAGAGATTTTCCCAAAACTATTCCATCCCTTCCCCAAATTTTTTTATTTTTCTGAACATGGAAAAAAAGCAGGGGGGTAAGCAGCAAAGAGGGGGGCAGCACATGGAGGTAAAAGGTACGAAGAAAGTGCCCCTTTCCATGTTTGGCGACAACACGCATCCCAAAGCGGATCGCCCAGTTCGGGACCTTTCAGGCCTTCACCCTTTTTGGTCGGGGCCCTTAAAACCCAAAAGTAACGAACAGCGTCCCCAAACCCGGGCCTTCAGGGTTAATGAAACCCTTTCCATCCACATCTTACCTCCCGCCCTTTCCCAGTCCCCCGGCCACAAATGTCGTCACCCAGCATCACCACCCACCCCTTCCAACATGAAGCAGCCCAAATGTCAACTCATTTACCCACCCTGGGGATAATCCATTGTCTGAAGACCTTTTTGATACAAAATGCCGTTGGGGTCAAAAGGGCCCATTTTTAAAAAAATCAAGAGGATTTTTTAGTCTGCTCTAAACCCCATTACGAAGCCATAAAGGGAAGAAAAGGGAAACCCCTTTCAATCGGCAAAAATCCCGGGGGGCCCGGCAACCCCTTTGCGGGCCCCCTTTTTGCTTGTAGCCCGCATTTCTGGATGCGAAAGTCAGGACGACCAAGTCACCTGTGTTGAGATGTGATGATGACACATTGGGGGGGCCATCCTGGTTTTTTTCCGCAAAATTTTTGCTTGCGAGCGCTTCACAGGGACGAAGAGGAAACAGGGGTAGTGTCAATAGGGTTCCCCCACAAAAAGGGAGGGGGCGGTCGCAGAACCCCGTTTGATATATTCCGCCACCCCACGGTCACGGAGACCCCCCTCCCCGCCGTAAAAAAAGGGTTTCCAGGCCCTTTCTCAAGCCGGGCCCCTTTTTTGGGAGCAAGCCTCTGATTCCCCCGGGGGGGGCATTTCTATGCCCCCTTTGCCGTAAACCATAATAGAGGCAAAAACCTTAAGGGGTTAACCACCACCAACATTCAAATAAAACATGCAGCGTTTTGCATGGGGTTGAAATGGAGGGAACATTTGGGCCCCAAAAAAGGCCAGACCGACGCCGGGCCCCCAACCACTGTCACACCCCCTTCTCCGCCCCCCTCCTGTTTCCTCTGCCACCACCAACTTCCTCAGCTGCCCATGTCTCTCAGAGTCATGATTTAGGGATCAGCCTCCCTTTAGCCCCACTGGGCGCCCAAAAAGGGAAAAACCACACCCCCAGAGGGCCCTTTCCCAAACCCCCTTTTCCCCTTTCCCCAGTTTTTTTGACCTGCCGCCGTACAGCGGCCCTCCCAGGGAGCCCGCCTTCTGCTTTCCCGGGTTTGGGGGCAGAAGAAACACTTTTAAACCCCAAACCCTCCCAAAGCCAAAACCGAATGTCGGCATTGCCCCGGCTTTTGGGCCCTTGGAAAATTGGTTTTCCCCTTTTCCCTCTGGTGGGACAAAAGAAGGGGGCCGCCCCGTCATGGCCCCCTTTCCCCCCCCCCAAAACCAATGGGCCCAGCAGGCATTTCTTTTCCAAAAAAGCCTCCCCCCGCCCTGGCCAGCCCCCGTGCCATCTAAAATTTCAAAACGCATTTTTGCATCTGTGGCCGGAAAAATCCCTCTTTAAACCCCCGACACATGGGCTAGTAAGCACGGCCAAGGCCGCTATAAATTTTTGTGACACCCCACTGGGTGGCTTGGGGGGATTCTCTGGGGGTTTACGGTGGCTCTCAGGGTCGCGCCCCTCCCCTTTAAAAACGCAGGGATGGTTTCAGGGGTTTTCCCCCAAGGGCCTTTTGGGGGCATCCAAAGTACCCCCGAGAAACCAAAACCCTTTTTTAAATTAAAACTGTCCCTTTGGGGACCCTCCCCCCCAACCCCAGGCAGGAGCTTTGGGCGGCTTTTCCCCCAACGAGACCCGGCGCTGGCGGGTGACAAAAACCTTGTGCCAGGCAAGGTGGTATTCATAAAAGGGCGAAATCTGCTGGCCGCCCCTTTAAAAACGGGAGGGGGAGCACATCGCTTTTTCCTGGCACATGTCAAAGAACCGGTCGTCCAGAAATTTTCCCAAAGAGCTAAACCCGGGGCTGGGCTGCCTGCAAAAAAGGGTCGAGGTCTGGTTTGCACTTTCCCCCGTTCGCACCCTACTTCGACCTGCCTGGCCCGCGTTGCACGTCAGCTCGGCCCCCCGTTCCCCAACCCCCATTGTTTTATGTGGGAACACGCTGGAAAAATTTCCCCCCTCCCCATTCTCCCCCGATTGGGCAGCAGCACAATTTCCATTACCAGTACGAAGTACCCCCTGGCCTGACAAGCAGCAATGCGGACCTCGGCGTGTTGCACCACCGAGAGTGGAGGCAGGTCAAAGAGCTCTGCACCATCCTTGCCAGTTTTTAAGAAACCAAATTTTTGGGCAGTGCGGACAAGCCCTTGCAGCATGACAATTTTGGTGTCTTAGGTTTTTGAAACAAACGTTGGAAAAACTCCCGAAAAAACAGGTCCCCCAGCGACGGGGAGGGGACGGCACAGATGCGGGGGCACGGGGGGCCCTTTCTTTTCCGTCAAATCAACCAAAGGCCCCCACAGTTTCACAATTTTATCGGTCTTCATTAGGCAGTGGGTTTGATTTTCCAAGCTATGCAAGGTGGCGCATCAGCCCCTCCCCGGGGGCATCATCTCAGGGAACAGGGCTGTGTTTTAAGCGTGCCGGAGGCAGCGGAGGGGAGGGGGTTTTTCCAAACCAAAAAGATGTTAACCCGTCGTCCCCCGCCTTTGGGAAAAAGGTTGGCGCGAAATTTTTGGCAGAGGGGGAAAAATGAGGGAAAATTCCCGTTTTCTAGGCCCCTCGACCCAGAAAGGGTTGGGGAAAACCCAAAGGCCTTTCCCTCTCTCACAAAGAGGGGTTGGAAACCCATTTCCTTCAACATGATTTTCCCCCCAATTTAAACCATCCCAAAAAGAAAAAACAGTTTACTGGGTGGCCACCCTCCTGGATCCCCGGTACAAAACAAAACTCAGCACTTTTTCCCTTTCCCCCCACCCAAATAGAGAGTAAAATGCAGGGAAAAGGGGGACCTTGCTGATTGAAAACTGGAGACATCTGTTCCCTCCCGCTACAAAATTATTCCTTCAAATGTCAAATGTGGAACAACGGCAGCGACGTGACAGGGAGTAGCGTGCCAAGTAGCCCCTAGCGGCAGCAGCAGCAGCAGCCCGGCAAGGGGGCAGGAGCCTAATGGTTACCTCTGGCCCAAATTTTATTTAACCACCTCACCAACGCATGCAATGCAGGGGACACAAAACAAACACCCAGAACAGCTTAAAATCATTTGGGGTGCACGACATCTGCGTTCAACACCCATGTTTTTGGGATGTTTTTCCGGACCCAATAGACTTCTGGTATCCCAAAAAGGGGCCCAATTGGGCCGAAAAACTGGCTCGCCACGGCCCAAAAAGGGGGTTTTCCTGCCCGCGCCAGCGTCATACTGAGCGGGCCTTCAGCACAGCCCGGGGGAGCATTTTCAGACAAACGCATCCGGCTTTCCACAGATAAATTTGGGTTTTTTTTACCCTTTTATCAAGATGAATCAGGCAGGATCTCTGAAGGGTTTTGTGGGGCCCCCAATTGGGCCCAGGCACCATTAGTTGCTTTGGTTTTACTTTCCCCATTCCCTCCAAACAAAATGGTTTCCCCTTGAAAAACTTATTTTTAAAATGAATTTTTTTCTTTCTGCCATTTTTTAAATTCCCCATTCCCAACAGTTTTATTTTGCTTGTTTTTTGGGGTTGGGGGAGACTGTAAAAGACACCAAGGTTTTTATGACAAAACCATATTCCCCTTTACTCACTTTATCTTTTTGAATTTTTTGCATTGTTTAATGATTTTGGGGTCATGTTGCCTTTACAATTTTTAAAAATGCTGAGAAAATCCCTTTTATAATTTTTTTGGGGGTTTTGTTTCTGTGAGATAAAACTAAAAATCAAAAGGGGCCTTTTGGGAAAAGAAATGGGGCTTCTAAGTGGGATTTTTTCCCTCACAAAATTTTTAAAAGTGGGTTTAAAGTCATTTTATAATTTTTTTGGGGCATGCTGCTTTTAAATGCAGCAATAAATACAGGTCCCCATTCAAAAAAATTTTTGTTTCCCAATAGACATTTTTTTCTTCCCCAATTGTCCCAAAAATGGCCAGGGTTCCAAAGTTTTTTAATTTTTGGGGCATTTTTTTTGTGACAAGAGCTATACTACCGGTTCCCCAGGTAAAAAATGTTGTTTCTAACAAAAACCTTGTTTTTTTACAATTGTCCCCAAAATGTCCAAGGGGCATGCTTTAATTTTTGGGGGGATTTTTTCTGTGGGCATGCCGCTATACTACAGGTCCTATTCTAAAAAATGTTGTTTCTAACAGACAATTTTTTCTTCACAATTGTCAAGAGTGGCTCAAGGGTGATGGTGCTGTCAGAAAAAAGGAATAGGTAGGACCCTGAAAAATGGGGCACATATTGGAAAAAGACTTTTTTTTTTGGGAAGATCTTTAAAAATACTAACAATCCCCGGTATTGAGACAACCCATTTAATATAATTAAAAAAAAGAGAAACAAAGACAAGGGGGATTTCCCCCTTTTTTTAAAAATTTGGTTTTTTAGAAATTTAAAATACTAAAAAACTTGCATGTACAAAATAGCTTTAAAAAATTCCCCTGAAAATTTTTCAAGGGAGGTACAGGAAAACTTGGGCCAGATTAGGTTTTTCAGAAACATTGGGAAATATGGAGCACGGAAAAAGAGAACAAAAATACAGAGACCATTTCCTCCACACGTTGAGTAAAAAGGGGAAAAAGAATGCCAAGAAAAAAGGGGACCCGGGTATAACAGGACGTTAACCCCAGTATTTCCAAGTTAAGCTCAAATTTGGGCCGCACTCATACGGGGGGCAAGCGCTACCCCGGTCCCTTGGGCTGTGTACTGGGTAAGGGTGGGGTTCTCACACTTCCGCCTTTTCCCCACTCTCCTTTAGGGACGACAGTTTTCATTGCTGCGTCATCAGGGCATTTTTAAACCCGCTGTTAAAAGATGACGGGCGCCACCTGGGGTCTTACCGAAACCCCCTGTAACTTTCCCCCCCGGGTCTGCTGTGGCCCCAGGGCAGGTATAGTCAATGTCCATTCAACTAAAATGGTGGGGTTTAAAGACTCCTTTTTCCGGGACTTTTAAATCTGGGGGGCAGACAGGTTTTTAAAGGTCATACTGCGGTCCAACAGGGGATAGCAATGTCCAAATTTAACTAAAATGGTGGTTGAAAGACTCCTTTTTCCCGGCACTTTTTTTAAACGGGGGGCCCGACAGGGTTTTTAAAGGGGCCCTGCTGCCCGGGCCCCGACAGGGGTTTTTCAATGTCCCGTTTTTAACTAAAAAGGTTTGGGTTTAAAGACTCCTTTTTCCGGGGCTTTTTTTTCGGGGGTCAGACAGGTTTTAAAAGGCCCTACTGCGGTCCAGGGCAGTTTAGTCAATTCCAGGGTTTAACTAAAATGGGGTTGAAAGACTCCTTTTTTTCCCGGGACTTTTTTTAAACTTGGGGGGGGGTCAGAAAGGTTTAAGGTCATGCGGGGGTCCAGGGCAGGGTTTTTTCAAAGTTCCCCGTTTTTCTAAAATGGGGTTTCCCAAAAACATTCCCCTTTCCGGGACCTTTTTTTAAACTGTTTTGGGCATGCAGGTTTTTTGGGGTTTTATGCGCGTTCCAGGACAGGGATATTCAATTTCCCCGTTTTAATAAAAAAGAAAGGGTTTAAATAATACTGCTTCTGGCACTTTTTTTTTTTTGGGGGTGAAAGCCCGGGTTTTAAAAATTTTATGCTGTTGGGACAAGACAAGGATAGTGAAAAAGGGGGTGGACTTTTTTTTGTGGCCCTTTTTTAGCCTAAGGTTGTGCCCCAAGATGTTGCAGGGAACCATTTGACTGTTTTTGGGTGTTTTAAATTTTAGGTTTACCCGCCCTGTTTTTGGGGTAAGAAAGAAGGGTTTTTTGCTCTCCCAAAGACTTTAATGGTTTATCTGGAGAAGAACAACTAACGACTATCAAAAACCTTATCGATGGGGGCCCCACCATCGACTATCGCTTTGATGTTGAAAGCCAATGTAAAAAAAAAAACTCAACAATAAACACAATTCCCAAAAATTGGTTTGTTTCATGTATACAGACTTAGTGGCTACAACAGCACAGGAAGGGTCCCCTACTTTTTTTACATAAACCCCCAAAACCCAAATGACTGGGTTAAAAAAAACAACAAATCCAGAGAAATCCCCAAAAGAATAAGAATCACTTGTGCCCATGGAGAAACGGGGCCCAATCTTAAAAAAGGGTCTAATATACAGTATTTAAAACGGAATGAGCCCCTAGGGGCCGCCATATTCCACACTCTATACAGCCCAATTTATGGGTTTTTCGAAACTACCCATAAGAAAGGGGTTTAAAACGGGAAAGGGAAAAGCTTTTGGACCTTTGTAGGGGCTTAATAACTTTTTTGGATGCTAAGGGGGGGGGGGAAGGCTAGACCTAAATAACTTATAAAAGGTTGCCTTTAAAATTTTAATAAAAAGAAAAAGTAAGTTAATAGTAAGCTGCCCGTGGGCCCAAAAAAGATACAAAAAAACCCCATATTCTCTGAAACCCCCATCTCCATCTGGTCTTCGTGAAACCTTTTTCCCTTTTTTTCGAATAGGAAAGTCCCTCGCTGCATCTGCGGAAGGGCATTTTGGGCCCCTTCCCTTTCACAAACCCTTCGAAATTTAACAAGGCCAATCGATGAAAGTAAAGGGAGAGGCATGTGACCCCGCTACAGCCAAAGGGTTGGGTGGGGCAGACGCCCCTTTCGGAAGCAAAGAAAAGGTCAACAAACACAAAGGAGAGCCCGTGCTGGTACGGAGGAATGGAGGGAAGGTTTGCACAGACATTTTTAAAATGTTTTGCAAGGCAGCTTACTTTTGTTTTAAATTTTACCAGTTTTTTATAAGCCCTTTTTAAAACTTCACTCTTTAAAAAGGTACTAGGGTTAATTTTTTTTGTTAGGCCCCTTTTTTGTGTTGGAGCAGAATTAAAGTAGTATATACTAAATGTTCGCTGACTAAGGCTATGTCTACACTGCACAGAAAAACGCCGTTTTTTCAGCGTTTTTCGTTTTTTTAAAAAAACTGGGAAAAAAAACTGAACCTCCCATAACTTCATTGTAAAAACTCCCGCTGTCTACACTGACTTCTTTTTTCTGCTCTTTTTTTTTACTGGTCGTATTTTGCAAAAATTTTTTTAAAAAAACGCCAAACAGGGGGAAAAATTACCAGGATCTATGGAAAGCGCCGCGTCTTTTTGGGGGGTTTTTTTGGGCGTTTTTGTAGCTTTTTTCCGCGATTTTTCAAAAGAAAACCCTCCCAAGACCCAAACCCACCAATAATGGGGGGTAACAAAGGTTATTTATTATCAAATTTGCATACAAGGTCGATTTTTACTTTTTTTTTCCTTTTTGTAATAAAAACATGCTTTGGTCGCTAACGATTTTTCCCAAATTCAATTTTTTTTCACAATTTTTTTTCAACAAATCAGTTTTTTTTTTACAGTTTTTTTTTTTAAAAAACTTTTTTGGCACTAAAAAAAAAATTTTTTTTACAGTTTTTGGCACTAATAACTTTATCTCGCCTCTGACGCCAAAAATACTTTTTTTTTAGGGTTTTTTGGGGGAAAGAATAGGTTTTTTACATTTTTGGCACTAAAAAATTTTTTTTTTACAGATTTTGCGCTAAAAACTTTATCTCGCCCGACCCCAAAAATAGTTTTTTTTTAAGGTTTTTGGCGTAAAATCGTTTTTTTTAAAACCTTTTTTTTTGGCACTACTCCAAAAAAAAGAATAATAATAGGAAAAAAAACCGTCTCACAGATAAAAAGAAAAATTCCAAAAACAATAACTTTAATAATATGCATTAAAATAATTATCCTTTAATATAAAAAGGGCCTCACACATATCCCCCTAACAAATATAACTGTTTTGTATAAAGACCCCGGTGTATATCAGACCTAATACAAAAGCAAGGGACAATGTTAGCAAATCCAGCAAAAAAGACATTTTTACCAAAACCATTACAGGAAATGCCCCAAAAAAAGGGAGGAAAAATTGGCAAAAATGGGTCAAAAACCACGGTTCTAAGACCTTTTCAATAGACTCCCTTCCCCATTGGACCATATATACCCAAAAATAAAAAACACATCCTAAAAACTATACTAATCCTATCCAGATAGAGCACTCCCCCGAAAAGGGCACCCCACCTCCGGCGACTCACCCTAACTAACTAAAAAATAAAAGTAACATACATAAAGAACCAGACATAATCCCCCATTTTTCCCCCCGAAGGTCCTACCATAGCACCGCCCCGAAAAGGGGGACCCCAAACCCCTCGGACTCACCCCAATAACTAAATTTTACAGTAACATACATAAAAAAAACACAGACTAATCCCGAGCTTTCCCCAAATATGGTTCATCAGGGATAATAATTATAAAATCTGTAAAAAGGATATATGGCCAATTTATGGCATGAAGGCCATAATAAGGCCAAACAGTATTCACTTATATACCCACCCCATTTAACCCAAAAAAACACTCAGCCAATCCAATGCCACTTTTACCACCAATGATACAGGAGCAAAGTCCTTGCACAGCTCATGCAAAACAAAACCCAAACACCACAGTTTCGCCGCCCCCGTTCCCCCCAAACCGGAAGTGACAACCCGGGGAAATGGCAAAATGAAGTGGCAAAAAGAAAGAAAACACAGCACGGCGCCCCAAATAGGAACTAACTCGAAACGAGTGCAAACGCGCACGCGCCCCGGGCCCCCCCCAACTAGCAAAACATGCACACGCGCCCCCCAACAAGGGGGCCCCCCCCCCCCCCCGCCCCAACATACAGATAAACGTTGGACACAATACAAATGTACCCAAGTAACAGGGGGCTTATCATCAAGACCAATACGAGTACACAAGGGTTAATTTAAA
>JAODAL010068139.1:0-16948 GCA_025379985.1 Phyllomedusa bahiana
TTTCCAGAGCCAACCCGCTTTAGACCCACATTTTCTGGTTAGGCTGTGGGTGGGTCTATAGCAGTGATTGTCCTATCAGCTCTGCTGTTCCTAGCTATTCATATTACAATGACATGACTGCAAGATATTTATAAAGTTTACTATACAAAACTAGAGAGCTCTAAAGGTTGAAATTTTGTAATTTGCTGTCAGCACTATGCTACCACTTCTTTAAGATCCTGTCTGTTTGCAGCCTCATCCAGGGTTCTGTACAGTTATTGATACTGTAGGTTAAGCACTTGGGTCAATCCTCTTACCGAGGTTTATACTCTGCCTGTGTTTGCTGTTCTGTCTTAACTATTGTATTTGTGTGTATTGCTATTACTGGATTTCTCTCATTCTGAAATGTGGCTCATCTCAGTTACACTCCTAGTTACACAGTTAGTACAGTTGAAAAAAGACTTATGTCCATCCTGATTAGGACATCCCTGTCAGGATTACAAGAAAAAGAAAATACAGTCAGCTCACCTAAGGTGCAGGTTGGTACCACTTTTAAAGGCGCACGTCCACGTTGGTTTTTGTTTTTAGTCTATCGTTTCAGGATTACAAGGCCATTTTTTCTGGATTGCCCTGCCACATTCTGATTATAGAACCTATAGAGTAGCACTGGTGGACCAGAAGCATGATTTGAAGCAGCTGGTTCAAGACCTAGCGCAGAGGATTCAACTGCAGGAGAATACATCTGCCCAGAATGTGGTTTCTATGCACCCACCTGTGGAATCTCAGCTAAACCTGCTTGATTGTTTTTCTGGTGACTGTGATGCCTTTATTACATTCCAAAACAGCTGCAAACTGTATTTTAAGCTTAGGTCTCACTCATCTGAAACTAACAACGAGCGGGGTTCATCCTCTTCTTGCTACAGGGGACTCCTCAAGCTCGGGCCTTCTTCTTCAAACCTGGCTCCTGAGAATTGTTGTCTGTAGACTCATTTTTTTCAGGCCTTGGAACTTCTGTACAATGAAACAGACATCAGCTCAGTAGTCAAAACTAATCTTTCGTCTTCCTGCCAGTGACAGCAACAGTCGAAGATTACTTCTTCAAGTTCAGGCACTGGTCATTGCCGTCACAGTGGAATGACCCAGCTCTCCGGTGTCTTTTTCATCAAGGACTGTCAGAGTCACTCAAGGATCTATTGATCAGCTACCCGCAACCCAAAACTCTGGAAGAATTAATGACCCTCGCTATATGACTTGACTGTTTACGAGAGAAACCATCCTGAGATGCATCTCTTCCTCTACAACAAGTGAGGCAATGCAGCTGGTATCAACCACGTCTCGTAGATGCCGCAGAATCTTCCAAAAGCAGAAGGGGCTTTTTATTGTGGAGCAGCAGGTCACCTTATCCAGATGCGTTTGATTCCAGACAACTCTAGCGCCTAGGTGACTCTCGGGAAGGTCACCTAGGTGGACAGGTATTTCCCAACGTATCACAAAAATTTATTTTGCCTATAACAACAACGATTTTTCTGGAAATGCATTTCTTGACTGTGGTTCTGCAGCAAATTTTCATGAAGCACATATTGCCAGCACATTGAGTATCCCATTACTGCCTCTCTTGACCCCAGTTAATGTGAATGCTATAGACAACACCCCCTTTGACAAGGGGTAATTAAGTTCCACACTTCTCTGGTTAACTTAAAAATAGGGCTTACATTCCAAGTTCATTTCCCTTTTTGTATTAGATAACTTACCAGGGGATGTAGTTTTGGGCTAACCATGGTTACAAGCTCACAAACCTGTAATCAATTAGGAGAAAGCTGACATTGCTTAATGGAGTCTTAGGTGTTCTAAACATTGTTTAGACTTTCATTGTCCACTCATTCCCCAGTTACATGTCCTTATTCAAGAATCTTCTGACATGTTGTGAGTTACATTCTCCACATAGGCCCTATGACTGCTATTGAGTTGCTTCTGAATGTGAACCTATTACTGCTGCAAGACTTTTTTTTGTCACGTTTGTTTTTCCCTCCCCACCTTCCAAGAGCCAATATTATTTTACATTTTTGCATCTACATAGACATATGTTTATGGCATTTATTTTACGTGCCAAGGTGTACTTTCTGATGGTGTCATTCACCATACCATAGAATAAACTGGGAAATCGCAAATAAATTCTAAGTGGGACAAAATGTGAAAAAACATACTTGAACCATGTTTGCAGCAGTTTTGTTTTTGCAGCATTCAATCATCGGTACACAGTGGGTACGGAAAGTATTCAGACACCTTAAAATTTTTCACTCTGTTTCATTGCAGCCATTTGGTAAGATCAAAACAGTTTATTTTTTTGCTCATTAATATACACTCTGCACCCCATCTTGAAAGAAAAAAAAAAATAGAAATGTCGATATTTTTGCCAATTTATTAAACAGGAAAAACTGAAATATTACATGGTCATAAGTATTCAGACCCTTTTCTCAGTATTGAGTAGAAGCAGCCTTTTGAGCTAGTACAGCCATGGTTTTTCTTCGGAATGATGCAACAAGTTTTTCACACCTGGATTTGGGGATCCTCTGCTATTCTTCCTTGCAGATCCTCTCCAGTTCCCTCAGGTTGGATGGTGAACGTTGGTGGACAGCCATTTTCAAGTCTCTCCAGAGATGCTCAATTGGGTTTAGGTCAGGGCTCTGGCTGGGCCAGTCAAGAATGGTCACAGAGTTGTTCTGAAGCCAGTGCTTTGTTATTTTAGCTGTGTGCTTAAGGTCATTGTCTTGTTGGAAGATGAACACTTGGCCCAGTCTGAGGTCCAGATCACTCTGGAAGAGGTTTTTTATCCAGGATATCTCTGTATTTGACCGCATTCATCTTTCCTTCAATTGCAACTAGTCATCCTGTCCCTACACCTGAAAAACACCCCCAAAGCATGATGCTGCCACCCCCCTGTTTCACTGTTGGGATTATATTGGGCAGGTGATGAGCAGTGCCTGGATTTATCCACACATACTGCTTAGAATTAACACCAAAAAGCTAAATCTTCATCTCATTAGACCAGAGAATCTTATTTCTCATAGTCTGGGAGTCCTTCATGTGTTTTTTTGCAAACTGTATGCAGGCTTTCATATGTCTTGAACTGAGGAGAGGCTTCCATCGGCACACTCTGCCATAGAGCCCCAACTGGTGGAGGGCTACAGTGTTAATTGACTTTGTGGAACTTTCTCCCATCTCCCTACTGCATCTCTGGAGCTCAGCCACAGTGATCTTGGGGTTCTTCTTTAACTCTCTCACCAAACCTCTTCTCCCACGATTGCTTAGTTTGGCTGGACGGACAGGTCGAGGAAGAGTTGTGGTCGTCCCAAACTTCTTCTATTTAAGGATTATGAAGGCCACTGTGCTCTTAGGAACCTTGAGTGCTGCAGAAATTCTTTTGTAACCTTGGCCAGATCTGTGCCTTGCCACAATTCTGTCTCTGAGCTCTTTGGGCAGTTCCTTAGACCTCATGATTCTCATGTGCTCTGACATGCACTGTGAGCTGTGAGGTCTTATATAGACAGGTGTGTGTGCATTTCCTAATCAAGTCAAATCAGTTTAATTAAACACAGCTGGACTCCAATGAAGGAATAGAATCATCTCAAGGAGGATCAGAAGGAAATGGACAACATGTGAGTTAAATATGAGTGTCACAGCAAAGGGTCTGAATACTTATGACCATGTGATATTTCATTTTTTCTTGTTCAATAAATTTGCAAAAATATTTACGATTCTGTTTTTTCTTTCAAGATGGGGTGCAGAATATACATGTCACGTCAAGGGGGTACAGTGAGACCTGACTAGAACCCAGCTCATTGTCCCTGCCTACTTGACGTGCTGCCATAGGCGGCAGACGCCAACTGAGCGGCAGTCCCTGTGCTTCTAGAGTGCTGGGGCCATCGATTAGCGCAGAAGTGTCAGACAATCCGAGTCGATAACAGGTCAGTAATGTCAAGGCCAAAATCAGAAAGCGAGAGAGAAGTCAGACAACAAGCCAGGGGTCAAAAACTTGGATGGGAGCGAGGTACAGAATCAGATCACAAGACAGGGTCAGGAAACAAGCCGAGGTCAGGTAAGCAAACAAACGAATAACAAGCACAGGTAATAAAGGCAGCCAGGAGAATATCACAGGCGCTGCACTCAGCCTGCAATGTGTTTAAATATGGTTCCTGGATACCACCCCTGTCGCTGATTGGAGCGGCCTCTGGGACCTCCCATTGGCTGGTGCAACACGCCCCCTGTACAGAGTGGCTGGGCCTTTGTCACTCACACAGCCTCAGCAGACTGTTTATCAGGGTGGGGTCGCAAATCAGCTGCTGCGGACTGTTACTCCCTGCAGACTGAGCACCACCTAGCCCTGACAGTACCCCCCCTTTTAGAAGGGGCCACTGGACCCTTCACTGGTCTGGGTTTGTCCGGGTGAAACTCATGGAATTCCCTCACAAGTTGATCCTCATGGATAGCGAGTGGAGAGCAGTGACGGTTTTGGCCTGTGATAATGTCTCGTCAAGTGGGGGTACAGTGAGAACTGACTAGATCTCAGCCCACTGTCCCTGCCTACTTGGCGTGCTGCCCTAGGTGGCAGATGCCAACTGTGCGGAAGTCCCTGCGCTTCTAGAGTGCTGGGGCCATCAGGAAGAAGAAGTGTCAGAAAATCCGGGTCGATAACAGGTCAGTAATGTCAAGGCCAAAATCAGAAAGCAATGAGACGTCAGACAATGAGCCAGAGGTCAAAAACATTAACGGAAGCGAGGTACAGAATCAGAGCGCAAGACTGGGTCAGGAATCAAGCCGAGGTTAGGTACACAGGTAAGCAAACAAACAAATAACAAGCACAGGTAATAATGGCAGCCAGGAAATATCACAGGCGCTGCACTCAGCCTGCAGTGTGTTTAAATATGGTTCCTGGATACCACCCCTGTTGCTGATTGGAGCGGCCTCTGGGACCTCCCATTGGCTGGTGCGACACGCACCCTGTCCAGAGTGGCTGGGCCTTTGTCACTCACACAGCCTCAGCAGCCTCAGCGGGGTCACAAACCAGCTTCTGCAGACTGTTGCTCCCTGCAGACTGAGCACCGCCTAGCCCCTGACAGTACCCCCCCTTTTAGCATGGGCCACTGGATCCTTCCCTGGTCTGGGTTTGTCTGGGTGAAACTCATGGAATTCCCTCACAAGGTGATGTTCATGGATAGATTTAGCCAGAACCCATGATCTCTTCTCAGGACTATAACCCTTCCAGTGGACAGGTACTGTAGTGGACCAGGTACTGTAGTGACCCTTGAACTTTCTGAGAGTCCAAGATCCGGGCAACTTCATATTCTAACTCCCCTCTACACAATCTAGAGGAGGAGGACTAGAGGGCGGATTCACCGGCTGAATATACCTCTTGAGAAGTGAGCGATGAAACATGTTGTGTATCCGAAGACAAGAGGGTAATTTCAGCCGATATGCCACCGGATTGACCACTTCAAGCACCACAAAAGGACCTACAAATTACAGCGTGAGTTTACCAGAAGGAACCTATAATCGCAAATTTTGGGTGGATAACCATACTTTATCCTCAACAGCAAACCCTCTGGAACAAAAACATTGTTTATCGCAATTTCTCTTCTGGATGTTCTGGGTATTAACCAAGTTCTTCTGAACTTGGGCTCAGACTGTGCACAAATCTTTAATGATAACATCCACCCCGCTGTAATCAGACGTAGCACTGGAAAATGAAGCACGTGTTGGGTGACACCCATAGTTGCAATAAAATGGTGAGGTGCCAGAAGAGCTACTATCCTGATTGTTAATGGCAAATTCTGTCAAAGGTAAGTAACCCAATCTGCCTGCAAATCAGATCCATAACAACAGAGTTTTTGTGTAGCCATCTGGTTTACCCTCTCTGTCTGTCCATTAGTCTTTAGGTGAAAAGCAGAGGAGAAGGAGAGGGTGATACCCAGAGCTTTACAGAGGGCTCTCCAAAATTGAGAAATGAACTGAACCCCTCTGTCAGAAACAATATTCTCCGGTAACCCATGTGGTTTGACAAAATATTTAATAAAAAGTTCAGCAAGTTTCTCAGACGATGGTAACCCCCTTAAAGGAACAAGATGGCACATTTTACTGAAACGGTTCACCACCACCCAAATAACCGTCTTGCCCTCTGAAATAGGAAGGTCCGTCATAAAATCCATGGAGATGTGGGTCCACAGACGTTCAGGTACTGGTAGAGGGCAAAGTTTGCGAGGAGGACGAGTTCTAGGAACCTTTACCCGAGCGCAGACTTCACAAGATGCCACATAGGCCACAACATCACAAGATAATAACGGCCACCAGTAAATATGAGAAATCAGTCTTTTTGTGCCAAACACTCCAGGATGTCCAGATAACACAGAATTATGAAATTCATTTAATACTTGTAGCCAGAACTGAGGGGGGAAAAGACCTTCGAAACAGGACAATTGTTAGGTCTCATATCCTGTGGGTCTTAATTTCAGTGGCTAAATCAAGGGAAATAGCAGAGACAACTGTCTCCTTGGGCAATATAGTTACCAGTTCCTTCTGGGATGCGTGGCTGGCACAGAAGCTTCTAGGTAGCGCGTCAGCCTTAACATTCCTAGAACCTGGTCTGTAAGTAACAACAAGGATGAAGCGCATAAAAAATACTGCCCAATGTGCCTGATGGGGATTCAACCTTTTAGCATTCTCAAAAAAGGTGAGGTTTTTATGATCAATAAGAATCATGACTTGATGCTGGGCACCTTCGAGGAAGTGGCACCATTCCTCGAAGGCCCACTTAATAGCCAACAACTCCCGATTTCCCAACTCAAAATTCCTTTCAGAACGAGGTAAATTTTACGTGAAAAGAAGGCACAAGGGGCGAAGGTGGTCATATCGCCGATCCCTCAGACAGGACCGAGCCGCTGCACCATACTTAGAAGCATCAACCTCGCACAACAAAAGGTTTATTTAGATCTGCATTGAAAGTAAAACAGGAGCTCCGACACAAACACTGCTTAAGATCCTCAAACGCCCCTCAACGGCCTCAGTTGCCAATCACTGAACTTCACTCCCTTCTTAGTCATGTCAGTCAACGGCCGAACTAAGACAGAAAAATTACGAATAAATTTACAACCCCTGGGAATCGTTGTAGAGCCTTCAGGGAAGAAGGGCGGACCCAATCGAGAATAGCTTGAATTTTACAGGAGTCATATCAAATAGTTAGGAGTCAGGATATACATAAAGGAAAGTACCTCCTATACACCTGAAAACACATTTTTCAAGCTGACAAACAAACTATTTTCCTTCAGATACGACACACATCTAACTCCGTCTAAAAGTACACCGATTGCACGCAATGTACACAACACCAGAGAGATCAGAACCAACAAACATCTCCGATACAAAATAATTTAAAACACTACGTCAATTCCAGACCGTAAAACCTAACCAAAATAAACAACACAACTCCAAAAGGAAATAATCTCGGAATACAATATCATTAACACTAAAGTTATCTGCGCGAAGCGATACAACGCGTGGCAGATACACAACCCATAAACGAAAGCCACTGACCAAGAGTATAATTCAAAATGACCCACACAGATACGTATGTTCTCAACAACACGTAGAACGAGGTCATGTATCGCATTCAATCCCCCATAAAACTCTTGGATTACCGCGCTAAATAAAGTTAGTAGCCGCCCCCCCTCAGGTCCAAACTTGAAACAACACACAACAAACACCATTCGCTCCCCTGAATATGACATTCACCGCAACAAGAAAACACCTAACAAAATCAATAGGAGCTCAAATCAGCGGGTATTTCTTATCTCATTCTTTTCTCTCATAACCCCACGAGCGCTACATTCCTATTTCTCTATTAAATTATGCGAAAATCTTCAGTGGATAAACACTCAAATCTCAGCCTAGATGGACCAAGACTGAGAAAATACCAATCCTTTGTTTTCCTCTAAAAAACAAGAAACCAAAACCACACACATAAAGCACACATAAAGAGTCTAGACACCAAAAGGGTCATGGTATACTAGAACCATGCTCCCCTCCTGAGCGTACAACAACAATATCTAATACAATAATAATATTACCTCTCTTACAAACTGTAGCTAGTCACTATCACACGGACACTTGCGAGACAACACGAATCTTCCTTAACATATCACAAGTCCTCCACCCATTGAGGCGAGAATACCTTCACACCAGGAGCTTTAATAAAAAGTCAAATGGCCACAGAGAGAACCCCAAAAGAACTATATCAGGATCAAAGTGCTGCGTCACGAATGAAAAACTAAGGACACACATATCTCTTTAGCATCCACCCATCTAATCGATAACTTTATCTGCGCCACACAGAATAATAAAATCGGAGGGTAACAAAAATCACTCACTTTTTCAAACACGTACCACTCTGGCTATGAATCAACACAATCATCAGACATTTCTACAGGCATAACAACACTAAACAAGAAACAACTAAGATACCAAAATTTCTGTTATAGGCTTATTCTTATAAGATGATTTGTGTCGTCATAGTGACACTTAGTTACATCTAGGAGCTGTAAAAATTGCCACAGTTTTTACAATCAGCACTATATGCCTGTGCAAAGGTATATGATCGAACTGCAGTTAGTTATAGCCAATCAGATGTTTGTTAGCACAGATCAATATCTGAGTAACTGTGTCGCCCGGTCTGGTCTTGGATGATTTATTCTCGCTGATATTTATGGAGAGGATTTTCACGACTCAATATATTATTGTCTCGTCACAAATGATAGTATATCAAAACATAACACATAGAACTCAGACAGCATAGAACATCAACTGCTCGTGCATCGTACCACAACATGAAGGAGTCAAATCTCCAGATCAGCTATATTATGAGTCTATCTCTACTACGCTCTATCAGCGCGCACATTCTCTGCGAGAGTTTCTCGAGATCAATACTTAGAATAACACGCTTTTGTAGGATTAAAGGAAGTACTATGTTTGAAGCGATCTTACGTAGAACCTACATCTCCAGCCATACCGGAGGTCGATGAAGCGCGTTCCGAAAATAGGTCGGAGAAATACAAAACTCACTCGCGAGAACACAATGATCATCTTCTGAACTATGGCGTCGGCAATGAGCGACTAGAATTAACACTCACCGCGCGCGAGCATGAACCAATTAGAAGTCTACTAGCGCGCGGAGAGCAACAACACCTTCCCCTCAATCCTAACAACCATAACAGGGTCTGAGGAGAGGATCAGAGAAAAAAACATCCAAAAAACAGTCAAAAATAGCGTATACGCTCTGCTTAAACAACTCCTTTAGGCAACACACTTAGGTTCATAAAAAGTCCATCTTTGAAATAAAACTCAACAGACTAAACTTCTCACTCATATCCTACATGATCTTGAGCAACCACAGCATTAATCCTTATAAACCAGAGACGGGGAGACGAGTTCATAGAGCCCACTAATAGAAAAGGTGCGCACAAGAAACAGGAGAGAACCACGCAATATGATTCTTCTGCGAACCATTTACACTATTTAGCATTGCAACAATCCCGGAACATAATCAGAGAATATCCCTGTACCTGAAGAACCCAAGCATAGAAGAGCACACACAAACTATCCTGAGCAATGAACCAACCCCTAGACATTTTAAACAAAACAAAAGGCATTCTAAAAGCGACTAAACATAGAAGTCGTTCTCTTACAAACCACCTTATATTATCTATTCATAGTTGAACTGGACATTGACTAGATCCTGTCCTGTACCGCAGAAGACCATAAACCTGTCCGACCCCTCAGATTAAAAAGTGCCGGGAAAAAGGAGTCTTTTCAACTCACCATTTTAGTTTCAACTGGACATTGATCATACCATCGTAGTCCACCAACCTTCGAGAGAGCCGTACACAAATCAATTGAATGCCACCACCAAACCATGCATAGAACCCACCCAAAGTAATTTAACAATAGATTTCTCAACTAGAGACAAAACATAAGACTGCCCCTCAGTCCTGGGGTAGCGCTTGCCCCCTCCCGTAAAAGTTAGAAATTCTCTCAAGAACGTCGGACCCAAAATTGAGTGAACACCATGTCTATCACTGTCTCAAAGCGGGAAACTACCTGTCTAGACGCGAATTCATAAACGCATCACTACTGAAATATCTCTCCACATCACGATTAGTGCCCTATTCTAAACTTGCGGCCACATCCTCATTTCTTCTCCCACATCTATCAAACATCAATCGAAAAGCACTGAGCAGGAATAAGTCTCCTAGTATCTCTTTCTGTTCTCACATGCCTCGAGATGACTCCAATACATACCAAGAGCGCTCACTCACTGAATAAAACCTAACAATCAATCTAGGTCTCAAAGTACCTTCTCCATACAGTTACTCTTCTGCCTACATATAGTAACACTATTCAGAGGAATTTCTGTTTACTACACCGCACTATAATCATGCGAGGATATACTATTGAGCACTGTATAATATTTCTAATCTAAAGTAATCTCTTACTTCTCTACGCAACAAACACAATTCTTTCTCTTTAAATACAACATCTAGCGAGTCGACATAAAACTCCACACAAAACCATCAGTACTACTCTAATCTCTTATATCACACAAACAAATTGCGATAATTTACAATACAATAAAGTATTAGTCTCTCTATAATCACGTAGGCATTTGCTATATCTCATTAATTCTCTCACACATAAACATACCTAAAATCATCTTGCAAGAAAAAACAAGAGCTCATATTTCTTGCGAGCAAGATAATGGATCTGTCCAACTATAAACCAAATAAATGGTCACACTCCAAACTCTATTCTCTACCTGAATGTTATCAATGACAGACTATCCATCAATACAAAAATTATCCATCGAGCACACACCATCTTTGAAATAACAAACTAATAGTAAATGAAAGAGCGAGCGAGGACACACATGAAGATCTAGTCTTACTGACAAACATCCAACCCCCAAATATTATATCTTAATTCTCTCTAACAACAATAGCGCATAGAGAATTCCTGATCAGCTCATCTATACAGCTTGTCATATTTCTCTGCAACAGAGCAAAATGAGCCCCCCAAATCATATCAGAAAACATGCGTCACACCATGAAGCACTCTTCTTCTGAACAACTCTCTCTCTGAGTCTGCTAACGAACAATTTGCTCCTAGTTAGAAACAACATTTTTTATAATAGGACCCATATATACTGCAAGTCACAGCAAAATGCCCCCAAAAATTCAAAGCATGACCCTTGAGCCACTTGGCAATTGTGAAGAACAAATGTTCTGTTAGAAAGACAACATTTTTTATAAAGGACCCTGCAGTATAGTGCAATGTCAACAGCATAAGTGCCCCACAAATTCAAAACATGACCTTGAGCCACTTTTTGACAGTTGTGAATAACCATGTCGGTTAGAAAACAACATTTTTTAGAATAGGACCTGTAGTATTGCTGCAAGGACCGCAAAAAATATAAAAATGACTTCTCAGCCACTGTTAAAAAATTTGAGGGAGAAATGCCACTTAGAAGCCACATTACTTTATCCAAATGACCATGATTATAGCTTTACCTCACAGCAACATGACCTCAAAAAATTATAAAATGACTTCTCAGCCACTGTTAAAAATTAAGAGGTATAAATGCCACTTAAAACCATATTTCGGTTTCAAAAGCACCTGATTATTGCTGTATCTCACAGCAACATGACCCCAAAAAATTATAAATATGACTGTCGTCAGCCACTATTAAAAATTGTGAGGGAGAAAATGCCACTTAAAAGGCCACATTTCAGTTCCAAAGGACCATGATTATAGGCTGTATCTCACAGCAACATGACCTCAAAACCAATTGACAATGACGAAACACTCTAAGATAAAGTGAGGTAAATGGAGTACGGTGTTGTCATGAAACATGCTGTCTTTTACGGACTCCCTCGACAGCAAAACCAGCAAAATTATAACTGCTGGGAAAAGAGAATAAAATTGCCAGTAAAATGATCATTTAAAAAAAAGTTTCAAGATGGACCATTTTCAGTTTGAAAGGAAGATTTGAAAGTAGACCGCAACTAATCGTGACCTCGGCAATTGGGCCACAACATCATCAGAGATCCATGCCTGAATCAGTCTGATAAAATCAACAGATTTTATTTCGCAAATTAAGATCCACATTATCTGTGTAAAGAGCGATGCGTTAGTCCTGTAATGACTCCTCCAGCTGTGCTGAAGTCCTCTCAGATATGACGGGCTGCTGCTGGGCAGGACAACACCTCTATGGAGTGGCGAGCGAGCTCGGGCCATTCGTCCATTTAGTATACACCAGAAGGTCTAATTGGTCCGAACACATCCAAAAATATTCGGTGTTGTAGACCCGCCAAAAGATAGATCGTGGCACCATGAACTTAAGCTGTCTCATGAGTGTTTGATGGTGGGCCCTGCATTGGCATGCTTTGGTGAGGTGGTAAATAAAGATTGCCAGAGTGTCCACCCAATATGCTTCTGCCACCTTTCCAGCTGCTGCTGCTGCCGCTACGGCTACATGGCACTCTACTGCTGTCACTCCCGCTGATGTTGTTCCACCGTGACATTTGAAGAACGTGAATCAGAGCAAAGAAGTCTCCAGTAGATCAATTAGCAAGTTCTCCATTCCTGCAATTTTATTCTCTATTTGGGTGGTGGAAAGGAAAGTGCTTGATTTTTGTTTGTACCGGGATCCAGGAGGGTGGCCACCCAGTAACTGTTGTTCATTTTGATGGCCCTTAATACGAGGATCATGTTTGAGGAAATGGATCATCCAAGCACTCATTAGAGATGGGAGCCTTGAATTTCCAAGCCTCTGGATCGAGGGCTACTAGCAAACTGATCCTTTCCCATCTTCCCTCCTCAGCCTCAAATTCGCGCACAACCTCTTTCCAGGCAGGGATGTCGGAACGTCGGTGTCTAGGAATGCCTCTTCTCCTCCGCTTCTCCGGCACAGCTTTCAACACAGCCCTGAATTGCCTGAGATGATGCACCCTGAGAGGTCCACCTGCACGAGCCCTGGACCCCAACCACGCCTAATGAAGACCGATGAAATAGTTGAAACTGTCAGGGCCTTGTGGATTTGACGGAGAGAAAGGCTCCGTGTCCGCACTGTATCCGTCTCCTCCTCCGTTGCTGGCGGGACCTGTTGTATCAGAGTGTCCAACGAATGTTCAGAACTAAGACACCACAAAGCTCATGCTGACAAGGGCATTGTCCCGCACTGACCATTTTGGTGGCTTCTCAAACTGGCAAGGATGGGTGCAGAGCTATTTCACCTGCCTCCACTCTCGGTGGCTTAACACCCCGAGGTCCGCATCGCTGCCTTGTCAGGCCATGTGCACTTCGAATCTGCGTATGGCATTGCGTGCTCCCACAATTTGCTGGACATGTGAGGGTGGAATTCCAGCATGTTGCCACATCAACAATGAGACGGTTGATGGGAGGCACTGATGCTGCAACGCAGCCAGGCTGGAACGAAGCAGGGGTGCGAACTGCGGGAAGTGCGAACTTAGACTTCGAGCCTTCCTCATTCAGGCAGTACCAGACCCGGGTAGACTCTTTAGAAATTATCTGAACGACAAGTGTTCATGTAGCATGTGCCAGGCAATGGATGTGCTCCAGCCTACCGATCATAAATGTGGCGCCCGGCGAGATTTCGCCGTTATTCGCACGACCACCCATGCCTGGCACAAGGTTCTTGCCACCCATCAAGCGCTCGGGGTCTCGTTGCGGAGAGCTTCCTGACCTTTGTGTGGACGGCTCCAAGACGAGATTCATTTCAACAGCGGCCTGGTTTCTCTGGGCACGTGATGCCACCATCTCTACATATAGAGGACCTTGGGGGGAAAGAAACCCTGCACCCATTCCCCTGCGGTTTTGAAGAGCGTGCGCCGACAGCCAGAGCCACCTCACCCCCAGAGACTCCACACACTCACCCAGTGAGCGTCCACAGGATATAGCGCCTTGGCCTGCTTACTAGTCCATGTGTCAGTGGTCAGATGGACTTTTATCTGGCACAGATGCTAGACAACGCGCTGAAAAATTTTAGATGACATCATGGGCTGGCCAAGGTCAGGGGACGCTTTTCTGCAAAGAAATTGCCTGCTCACATCTGGTATTGGGGTCAGGCAAAGGGCACATGATGTGAGCGGAACCGCGTCTGTGTCCACAAGATGAAAGGCAACGTTTCCAAGGCCAAAACCTGGCATTGCCACATTCAGGCTTTTGGGGCTTTGGGATGGTTTGGGTTAAAAGTGTTTCTTCTGCACCCAAACCTGGAAGACTAGAAGGCTGGCTTGCTAGAACTGGCCGCTGTACGGCGTGCAGGTCGTCAAACTGGCGAAGGAGAAAGGGTAGGATGGGTTCTCCATGGGTGGTGCTGGTGTGTACTCGGGCGACGTGGATTCAGAAGCCGTAGGCTGATCCCTGATCATTACTCTGAGAGAAATGGGCAGCGAGGAACGCTTGGGGTGGCGGAGGAGGAGGAGGCGATGACAGAGGGTGTGACGTGGTTGAGGCCCGGCGTCGTCTGGCCTTTTTTGGCCAAGTTGTTCGCCTCCATTTCAACTCATGCATTCGCTGCATGTGACTAGACATGTTGTGGGTGAGTTTAACCACTTAAGGTTACTTGCCTCTACTTAAGCTTTACGGCAAGGCTGCATAAGACAACGCGGGTAAATCAGAGGCTTGCTCAAAAAGGCCCAGGCCCTTGAAGAGGTCCTGGACCTTTTTGACGCGATAAGCGAGAGAGCGGGGTTTGCGCTGTGACCGTGGCAGGCTGAATCATTATCAGCTGGACTTCTGCGACCGGCCCTCTCCCTTTTTTGAGTTGGCGGGAACCCGTAGTTGACACTAACCCATCGTCTTCCTCCTTGTCCACTAGATGAAGGCGCTCCGTGAAGCCAAATTCTGCGGAAAAGACCAGGAATAGGATTCCGCAATGTCGTCATCATCTATATCACCACGACAGGGGACATTGGTCGTCGAACTTTCCTGCATCAGAAGCTTCGGGCTACAAGCAAGAGGGCCTGCAATGTTGCGAACCGCGGCGGGATTTTTGCCGATTAACCGGCTTCCATCTCCTCCTCTGATGGCATCAGTAACTGGGCGTCAGTAGCAAGAAATCATCCTCTTATCTTTTAAGCATGCCTTCAGGAACCCCAACCGTCATTTGTCCATCAAAGAGGTCTTCAGACAATGGATATCCACAGTGGTGAGTAACGAGTTGACATGTTGGGCTGCTACATGTTGACCGGATGCAGATTATGCTGATGACGACATTTGTGGCCGTGACTGGGAGGACGAGGAGGTAAGACTGCTGTATGCATGTTTGCCATTAACCACTGAATGGACAGATTGGCGACCGCTGTTCGTATCTGAAATTCACAGGGCCCTTGTCCTGCAAACTGGACGATCCGCTGGCATGCGTGTTGTCGTCAGCACTGGAGGAGCACTTCTCTCGTACCTCTACTCCATTTGCTATCCCCCTCTTTGCTCGCCTGCCACCTGCATTTCGCTCCATGTTCAGAAATATAAAAATTTGTGAAGGTATAGAATAGTTTTGAAAAGTCTCTTATTAAAAGACGGCAAATCAAGCTATCTCAAAATCCTCCTAATCAAACAAAATTGCTGGATTCAAATTTAACGCAAGGTGTCTCTATCAACAAATCTGGACTGGGCTAAAGTGCAAAAAACACGTATCTGTTATGTCTTTGGATAATAAAATGTATATTTTGCACCTTTCAATTCACCTGTGGTGACTATAAAATGGCTGTTTTCAGATTTACGTGCAAGCTGCTCAATGAACAAAGCTGTATGCGCCAAAGTCAAAAAACATATCTGTTATTTTTCGTATAATACACGGGAATTTTTTTCACCTTTTAAATTTACCTGGGGACTAAAAAATTGCTGTTTTTTAAAATTTACTGAAAGCGCGTCAATGAACAAAGCTGTAGTCGCCAAATAAAAAAAAAACCCTACTGAAAAGTATTCGAAAATAAAATGTATTTTTTTCACCTTTCAATTCACCCCGTGGCGACTATAAAAATTGCTTTTTTGATTTACGTGCAAGCTACGCAATGAACAAAGCTGTAGTGCGCCAAAGTCAAAAAACACGTATCTGTTATGTTTTCGTATAAAAACACGGTATTTTTTTTTGCACCTTTCAACTCACCTGTGGGGACTATAAAATTGCTTTTTTCAATTTACGTGCAAGCTGGGGCAATGAACAAAGCTGAGGCCCAAATTTTAAAAAAACGTATCTGTTATGTTTTCGATAATACAAAAGTATTCTTGCACCTTTCAATTCACCTTTGGGACTATAAAATTTCTGTTTTTTTTTTAAAGCGCAAGCGCGTCAATGAAAAAAGCTGAGTGTGCCAAAAAGCAAAAAAAAAGTTTCGAAATGTATTCGGATAAAAAAATGTATTTTTTTGCACCTTTCAATTCACCTGTGGGACATAAAATTGCTTTTTCAGATTTAGTGAAAGCTGCGTCAATGAAAAAAGCTGTAGTGCGCCAAAGTCAAAAAACCACTATCTGAAATGTTTTTGATAATAAATGACTTTTTCACCTTTCATTCACCTGTGGGGACTATAAAATTTTCATTTCAGATTTTACCTGCAACGCCAAAGAACAAAGCTGTAGGCGCCAAATCAAAAAACACGTATCTTTATGTAAATTTTTGGGTAATAAAATGATTTTTTTTCACCTTTCAATTTCCCCCGTGGGACTATAAAATTGCCGTTTTAAATTTACTGCAAGCTGCGTCAAAGAACAAACTGTAGTGCGCCAAAGTCAAAAAACACGTATCTGTTATGTTTTTTGTATAATACACTATTTTTTGCACCTTTCAATCACCTTGGGGACATAAAATTGGTTTTAAGATTTAAAGTGCAAGCGCGTCAATGAA